>QNGE01002252.1:11088-121219 GCA_008508345.1 Paragonimus westermani | reverse complement strand
TTGAAAATAAACCAAATCCCCGACTACTCATCAGTAATATCTAGAACTCCCGTTTCTAGAGGATAGCTGACCAAAAATGACAAGGAAGCGTCCGAGAGGAGCTTCATCCAGGACTTATAAAGTTGCAAAACTGTGTGTATTACAGCAAACCAGAGCTCTATCAGTCTTCCTGACTACGAACAATCAGTCTACTCCTACCAATTCTCACTCTCTATACATATATTTGTGTAGTTGCAATATGAGCTACATCGGGGGAACAAATCGATAACTAGCTATTCGTACAAAGGAACATGTTCCCAAATGGCTGGAGACTCGTTCAGAAGCGCCATGCGCCCGTATAAATGCCGACGGACGGAACCCAGCATCATCAGTTGCAAGGTACATAATTCAAACAAGATACAAAGCCAAAGTTCCTGACGCAATCTCGGTGATTTTTTGGAGCAGCCGGAAATGCATACTCCAGTTTGTTAAGGCATTAGCTGTCGAACGTCACAGTCTTCCCTGTGCGTTCGAAAACAATTTGTGTTGACTCCGTGGCTACCCTACCCATAATTTTGATTTTGAAATTTCGTATCCGTTCGTTTAACTCCTTAAGCCATCACTTCCGCCTCGTGGAATTTTGACGGGTTTAAAATTTCTTACATGCTCATGTGAGGTAAAAATGTACGCGTTGTTGTGAAAATATGACCAAAACACATCAACTTCGTTCTACTTTATCACCAGACGTCATTTTATTAACCAACTGGAGGATCTTAAGGATATATCAGTGAATTTCGTATCATCATGGAGTTCTTCCAAATAACGGTTTCTGATAAACTTCCGAACACTTTGCACACACTTTCACAGTCTGAAATCTACTTTGGTCAGCTCTTATGTGATTTTTTTCGTTGCTTCATATGTGGGTAGGTTTGAGGTCTATATATACTTGGTTTTCTTTCCACGGTTCTTCGAGTTTGTTTCTTAACCTATGTGTGACGTTTATCGCACTTATGAAAATTCACTGGTGACTTGTCTGTAGTTCTACCATACTTCCCGTGCTCTATCTGACGACGCGTAAACAATTCATGTCGTGTGTGTTTGCTTACATAGAAATTGTTTCGAATCCACCTACCAGTGTCACACTGGAACGTATTTTCTCTGTATTTTGTCAGAGAGTGTTTACGATGGACCACGTTGCCTTCAGTGCCCCACTTAATTCACCCAACAGCATAGCTTATGGCAACGTGAACATCAAAAACATCCCGAGGAGTTTAGCGCACACTGTTTGTCTCGCCTACTTACCACCAGGTTTTAGTGGTCAACACTGGGAGATGCTATACTGATTCGTTATGTGGAAGTCCTGTACACTGCTAGTTTTATGCTTAAATGTCTCAATTCAGCCATTTTCGATTATGTGATTACTCGATGGGGAACAGGCATTACAAAGCGAATACACGTCGCAGTAAAAATTTCCCAGCATAGAACAGGGGTAACAGTCTAGCGCACTTAATAGTTTGACACTACCAAGCACAAACTCATTGTGCCAAAACGTCTATGGGTCCCTCGCAAGTATCCCTCTAACTCTAATCCAGAAAACTCACTGGCCTCACCCATAAGTGACACATCAAACCAGCCATCACCCCAATTAGTCATGGCCAACCGACTCTCAAGGCATATCCCACATAGTCGCCCCGATTCGAGCACATGTTTTTCCAGACGTCGTCAGTCTGCCAAGCAGCTCTGTATGTCAGAAACAAACCTACCAAATTCTGAATCACTTCAGCCAAACGGGTCGACACAACCAAGGTGCTTGTATCCCCTGTTGCATGTACGCAACTGTGTCACGAGTCACGATCCAGAGATGAATCCTTCTGGTGATCAGCTTGATAAGTTGGATTACTACGTGGAATTGGTCAACCAATCTCTTCATGTCAACAACTTTTCAAGCGGAATTCATTTGCTTACCGAAAATTTATCATCGGCCTTCGAACATCAGTCACGACTAGTATAGACTCCGGTCCCACTTAATTTAACGTGCTTGGAACTACCAGATTATCAAACGGTTACGCCCCAACCATCAAACGAACCACCCACCGATTTGTGGATCACCGACGAGTTCAGATATACCTAACATACAGGCAGCAAACCTAGGAATCCTACTTCCTGAGCATCCATTCACACTATACTTCCCCCCACCAACTGCTGGAGCAATTATGGCCACCATTCCTTCCATGGTGCTTCTGACCGTGACATCTGCAAGTACCGTCTTAGAGGCCCCCAGTGACTACGATTCTGGACATTGTCGACTGACCGGCTCGTTGTAGGTTACATCCGTTAGACTACGAATCTGATCACGTCATGCTCATCGGAGCACCAACAGATCGGCCCCATGAATGTAGTGTGAAGGTCCCATTCCAACCAATTTCCACACCTTTACAACATTCTCGAGTAACGACCGACTTATCTCCATCTCGAAAGAGACCACCAACCAAATATACGAAGAATATTTTCCCGTCCGATGGAAACCATCTAGACGATGGCGCCACAACATCATGAGGAGCAAAAACAGCCGCCACCTACGCTGAGTCAACTTTGGACATGTACAAAACCTTCACAAGCAAAGAAAGAGCGCAGTAGCCCCGATACTTGACAGCCGATGGAGAAATGCGCTTGCTGATAATGGGGGAGAATTTCCGGGATTTACCGACTACTGGAGTACGGTGTCTGATGGCCCAGAGGTCTACGACAATCGTTCTCCTCGGAGTGTGATTCAATATGGCCATAACCTCGTCGATCCAATTTCTTAAGTTGAAGTCATACAGGTGATCTCTTCCTTAGAAGGACCTGCACCCGGACTCGACCGTCTCATAGCTACAGACATAGGTATTTCCAACCTAATTCCGTAGCAGCCTTTACTAATTTACCATTAACCACTGAACAACTTCCTTCACGGCCGAACACTGCTCGCATTACAATTGTACCCAAGATCCCACCTCACTTGAACCATCTGACTTCCGTCCGATTTCTATTTAATCTGTGGCCACAAGACGTTTTCATAGGAAATTATTTACTCATTGGACCCAATTACTTCCCTTTGGCTGGAAGCGGTTCAGCTTCCTACAACGAGATGAAACATTTAGGATGACAATCGCTCTCTACAGCTTGCTTTGATGTTCTCATACAACGCACCGCGATCGTTTGCTTGGAAACACTGATATATATAAGGCTTTCAGCCACATGTCATATGATTCTATAATAACAGCAACCACTACCCACGGTTTTCTCATCGCTCTAAGCGACTACCTACGTTCAGTTTATAAGTTTGGTAAATCTTATTTTGTAAGCTGAGTTCTTTCCGAAAAGAGGTGTTTGTCAAGGAGACACTCAGTTTCCCCTATTGTGTATCATTGTGTTGGATGTACCTCCTTCATCTTTTAACTTTGACTTTGCCAGTGGCACACCGGACGACCAGTCTGACTGTGTGGCATACGCGGATAATATCGTACTGACAGTTCCATCAAATGAAATACTGGCAATCAGGCTGGGTCACCTGTAGGGTAATTTGCTTGAAATCGGTTTGACCGAGAACCACTCGGGGACCTAATTGTGATGCTCAGAATTAGGGACTTCGAATAGCCCTAGAAATCGTACTTGAATTGAAACCTCCCACGCAAGTAATAAGGCGATAACATGGTACTGGCAGCAGTAAGCAATTCTTATTCATGGACTGAGACACCGAATTTATTGATGTACAACGGTATTAGAAAAATCACAGCCTGTCATTGGCTGATCTCATTAGCACATGCAACACCATAAACTGTATGTTAATTGGTGGAATACGGAACAGATGAATTGACGAATAACGGAAGGCACAACACTAAAACCGTTCGTACAATCCTGGTGTTGTATCATTAACGCGATATTTGGATTGGCCGTCTGTCAGATCTTCTGTTGTGTCGGGGTTTGGATAATCGGCGAATCGAGATTTCCATCACACTAATGCATCTATATAAAAACAGACAGGAAAGGATGTATCACTGTTCTTGACGACTGAAGTCAGTGGAACCACTGAAGTAGCTTCTTCCCCTATAAAAAACCTACAGGGTTCTGGGTATACCGTTCAACTGGAGGAAAATCCCACCAACAACTGCAGTTCCAGATCTATCAACAGTGGTGCATGAAATGACGACAACGCCTCTAAACTCTCAGCAAAGAATCAAAATCCTGGAGACACATCTACTACCGAGATTAACCCATCAACCATGTCTCAGCGCCGTCTATAAAAAGACAGTTAAATCCTTAAGTACAGTAGTGAGGATAAACAGTATGAAATGGCTGTGGTTGCCCGAAGACACGTCTAACGATTTCTCCTACTCTGACATCAATTGCGGCGGCTTCGGAATATCTCATCTTTGGTCTTGTACGCACCCAACTAAAAGATCCCGTATCAAAAAGCGCTTGTCATTAAGAAATTTAGTTCTATGATATGTTCTACGCAATCCCCCATCTTGGTCACTTCATCGCTTTCCCCCCACACTGATGCCAGCAGCCAAATGTCTACTACATTTAAAGAAGAAGCAAATTTTGCGTGGTGTGACGTCTTCTGCAGTACACACGATGGTACCTGGGTGTGACATTCGCCAATGACAGCTACGTCACATAACTGGCCACGAAAGCCAGCTGGGATCATCTCCTTCCTGTACCTCAAAATAATACCTCTTAGGGTTGGTGCTGTGCCCAAGAAAATCCATCGCTCACTTGGCATTCCAAAATCACCAGAAGAATTATAATACCGATATGGTACTAGTCATGGGAGTTTGTTTCACATACTTCAGTCATAGCTCCTCACCTATTCTGACAGATTCAGACGACACAACCTCGCAGTTGCGTCAAGAAACAAACTCTCAATGATCCCAGAACCATATATCCTCACAACCAACTCTTTTCTTAACCCTAATATCCTTCTTTTTGAAGACGGTGCAACTTTGGCTGCCGATGTGACTACTTGTGACACGTACAGAATGGAAGCCCCAGTTGAACTGAAGAAGGAGAGATACGGCCCTGAAGAAATCTCCCAATGCACTTCTGCCTTGTTCCGTTCCTGGAGCTGCACTTTCTTCACGTTGTCGCAATGTCCCATTGTGTCCAATATCAAAAGTTTTGTACGCCAATCATCACGTAAATTCCACCAGCAAATGACTTCTCCAAATGTGATATCTGGGAATGTTTTTACATCTGTTCAAAACCTCTTCAAAATATTCGATTCTTATGGGAGAAGATACTTGTGAATCAGCAATTAGCAGATTTCTATGAGCGTCTGCTTCTGATACGCTGACCGAAATCTGCACCATGTAATGCATGAATCCCAATATCAAAACATGCATCCCATTTACGCAAGATGAATCATGTAAATCCCTAATCTGGGAGTTGTATGCCTTGGGTTAAAAATAAATTGCTAATGCTGCTCCGGACGGTGTCATATGGTTCACGTCTTCACAGTGTTTTATTCCAATTCGTCATGGGAGCCAACTGTTTCAAACAACACGCTATTACGTTAACCGAGTACCTTTAGCCTTTTCAGAGTTAGATATTATCTATCGTAAGTGTTACTGCTTTTAAATTGTGATTAACCTTCAATTGTGCCAAAATCGACTGACCATTTAAGGTTACACAAATTTTTATCAAGTACACATGTTATGCTTGTCAGTTAGGCCCTAGGGAGAGAGTCAGTGTGTTATGCTGTTTCAAGATTTGACGAACAGCTAAGTGTATTGATCGACTCCGGTACAAGTTTCAGACCATTGTTAGTTCACCCTATGCATATGTTACATACGCACTTGTGACAGTTGTTAGACGTTTAGTGAAATTAGATCGATCATAGTATGTAAGCCAGTTTGCATACAAAATCATTGATAGATGTGGCGCCAAACCAATCAAAAATCTCACATTAAGCTGCGAAGATGAATTATGAATTGGAATAGACGGTTAATGTTATCGGATAGTCTATTATTGATTGTAGGACTAGTATTAAATTTGTACGACAGACCATAGCAATAAATCTGAATTCATTTAGACGTTCTTTATCAACGCTTATCTGTGCAAAAAATATCGAAGTTCATCAGGTAATCGGGGGACGGGGTTTCTTCCATTTTCGAGCGCACTTTTAATTCTGTTCAATGGCGATAATAACCAAAAGTGGTCAACTTTAACATGCTATCAGTACATTCCATACAGAAAAAAGTAACAGTTTGGCAAACTCTGGATCAGCTGCTGACAAAACCATTACGTTCGTGAGTAACACTTTTAATGAGGAGTGTTGGCTTCGGATATATCAACATGGAGATGGTCAACCTGAAATTCCCGAACCACGAGTCCTTTAGGTGTACCACTTCCGACGGAGAAACACAACAGAGCGTGAATGACTGAGCGACCAGGTAATGTACGTAGTGGAGACGAAGCATGTGGACTTATAGTAGTCGTATGAAGAACAAACGGCCTGACACTTGTGATACAGTTCTCATACACATCACTAATCGCAGCAGCGAATCGATACTATGGCTTTGGTGGGGAATGGTATCAATTTACGTAAAAATATTGCTCAGATCATGCCTATAAAAGTGGATGTTGAATACAACTCCGGTAACCGGTCATTTGCGTCACTTCTTCCTTCTGTGTATTTGGAAGGTGACCATCAGGAGGTCTGTTTGATCTACGCCTACACGATAACGCATGTTTTCTGATATTCGCCTTTACAGAAAATCTGCCTATTGTTCTCGTTTTGAGTACCTCCCCCTGACAATGCAATCTTTCTTAAGGCACCGAACATTTTTGAATAGAAGTCCGGAGAAATGTAAACCTGCTCTACTTCCGACCTCCATGTCTGGATATCGATTCAGAGTGTTCATGCGATGGGCTTTGTCCAGCAAAAATGAGTGTTACCAGCGTCTCCTTCTGTTTTGACGAGCCCATTTCATTATATATTTATGTGGTCGATAGTTTGATGGATTTAAGCTTCGTTCTAAACACTAAAATCACCCTTTCGAAATTCGCGAATGAAAGCCAGGACCGAATTGGTTGCGTGGTGTGTAGTGGAGTTGAAGAACGTGGTAAGTTGTCGATAAACAGTGACCAATCTACTGGCAGTAGGCAGGCAACCCACGCCCATCCACAAAATGTTATGCACATACATTATTCTGATCCGTGTTCGTCAATCAGAAAGGCGGTCGGTTACCGCGTCAAATTTATTTTAAAAGGACTTGTAATCAGAATGACTCGTTTGAATTTATGTCAGGTTATGACAATTGTGCTGTACAAACTTGGACAGTGGGACTTGAATGACAGGCCATTTCAAACACGGTAACGTTGTGGTCCACTGACAAGCGATGTTATAAACTGTTATTTTTCTATCAAAGAAAGGCGTCCGTTTTCGGGATGGTCATGGTGGCCCTAGTTTGTTCCCGTAATGATCCAGTGCAGGAAAAAGCATAAGTTTGACGGCGGATTTAGAGGAAATTATACAAATTAAAGCATGATATTAGCTTACAGGCCAATACAAGCTTAAGCAGAATAGACACGGAATTAGTGTAGTGAATATAGCAGTACCACTTTGTATACATTGCACCATTTCATTTTGAACGACGGTCGTGTATACAAGTAGACGATATCACGATGACTATTCTTTTTGTCCGTTTGTTGGTCGACAAGTTCATGGTTATAATCGAATACAAACCAGTGGATACAATAAAAACCAGCTAACCGTGCAAGGGCTACATGGATAATGCTGATGAACTCCATGTTTAACATTGTCAGTGTCATAAACAGGTGGGAATCAAATTCACCCGACTCTGTCCGTAACGTGTGAGCACCAGCATGGAGACTGCCTAATTTGGACAAGCCTCTCAGGACTGATTAGATGACTTAGTAGAACTTTTGGTCCATCAAAAAGCCATGGGGTCCGTCAAACAATTATATTTTGGTGTATTTTCACCAGTACACTGAAAACGCAGCTGGTCGCGTATGGTGCTTTAGGGTAGTCGAAGAATTTACACTCTCAACCCGCTAGCTACGGCTTACGAGTGTTTAACCGAGAACGTTGTTTAACTACTGTACAGAGAGTCCCATCAGGAGTTAGCAAAGCCGGACATATATATTTATATATAGGTATGTATTTACATACAGGTTTATTTGTTTGGTAACGGATCTTGGTGTGGATTCGAAACCTCACAGTTATTTGCTCACTACTTAATGTTTGCCTCCTCTGAATACTTTATATATACATATATACCAGCACTCCTTGGAGTATCAAGTAAGTGGTTTATATAGAGTTACTATTCATAGACCAGCATTCAGTTGAACTGAAGGTCAACATTGTCGTCAACATGACTACTACATGCCATATACGGGCATACCTGTTGTGACAAAAGAAGCGGTTCGATTAGCCTTAGACACAAGGACTGGGAACACAACCGGATGCATAAAAAATACACAACAATAAATCGTTGAAGTTGTCCAACCATGATCCTATACAATGAATAGTACTGAGATAGTTAAAAATAAACAACTACAGTTATGTAAGTCCCTTCCAAAATTAATCAGTGACCAGTATTCCACGTGTAAATGACAATGGCTGAACAGTGAGAAACCCAAATAGCAGTGGGAAGCAAGGACAATGGACGGGAAGGTCATACCAGAGTAGACTGCAATTCGCTGGTAAGGGATTCGACCACCGTACTCTATTCGAAACCTTGGTCTACTGAAGTAGATGTGTTGTCATATGGTAATTCAGAGAGCAGGACATGCTATTCGAACTAGATAGACAGTCATGTCAAAATTCAAAATGAAATTTGAAACGCAGTTTTGCTACGACCGTATACTGTGGAATTGTTGATATCATCCATCGAACTTCTTGAAGTGAACCCCTGGCCCTGTAGCCTTGTTTATCCCAGTCGATCACCAATCACTTTGACGTTTGTCGTTTAACGAACCGAGCGTATTTAAACCACGTTTAGTTGGACGAACGAATTAGAGTCACACGTTGGGCTGAACGTGACAAGTCAACTGGCCGAGTGGCCGGTATCCATCAAAGGTCAGGTGCATGATGTTCCTCAGGACTCCCATGACAATTTCAAATAGCTTTGTCCAATCAGAGCTCCAAACTACTCAGCCAATGCACGTCAATAGAGGTACAATCAATCTGAGCGATGATAGTGTTTACGTGAAATGTACCTGCTAGCCCTGTGCGGGTTGAAAGCTCCAAGCCTCCTTGTTACATCTTTGTAGAAGACCGCATACAATTATCTAATTGGTACACGTCGCATTGTATGTATAAATAGGCATGCAGCTCTGGAGGTGATTGAATCCAGCCTACTGCTAACGGATTTGTTAGGGTAAGTCAACATGTCTCAAATAGATGCTCACGCCTATGCATCAGCTAAAGGAACGTGGATGTGCAACCCACTCTGTGTATAGGAACAGCCAATTTTGGGTTTGTCTTAGCATTGATTACGTTAGAATGTGGTTTCTAACATTCCAAGCACATCCACTCTGACCCTACAGTAATTGTCCTAAAAACCTGTTGGTGGTGGGAATATACAAACTGATGATGTCATCCTACAACATTTCTGATTTCAGCACATCGATTTATTAACGCTGGAGCAACCAGGAAATTTCTGTTTGGAACCATGGGGTAAGCTGTATTCGGCGCCGCTGCCAAAAGATTATTCCATCTTCTGTGATCAGAGATCAGCGGTTTCAAAAAATGTTAATCAGTCCGTAATTATGATGCGTTCTTGTTAAATCACGGATACACTGACCATGGAAGATGACGGTGAAGTGTACATAATGGCTGGCAAATCTACAGTTTTTCGTGAGTTATAGTGAACTAAGTCGTGGATTTTTTGAGCCTCTTTTCTTCAGCTAACACGAAACGTCATTAGAACGTGCATTGCAATGATGCATGCAGCTGCTATTGACAAAGACCAAAAGAGATCAAAATACGTCCTTAATCCAAATGACTACACCTTGTGACCTGGTCACTACGTTGTTACTGAACAACTAAGGAGCATCACAGACTACTAAAATTTCAAGTAATTGCACCACATAAATGGTGTCACGTTGCAAACATTGCGAAACGGTGTTTTGTTCAGTGATCTCGAGCTACACTGTCCGTAGAATGCCTCTTAACAAGTGTACCACGTGGTGTTAGTATTGTTTTGATATATTTTTCCCTTGTCCCCCTTAGTATGGAACCTATTTGAAATGAAGCAAAAAGACGAAATTTCTTCTATAGCATTCGCACAGTTCGTCAAGTACGTAGCCGTTTAATGTCCCTTTATTGATAATGGGAGCACCCGAAACAGCTTCATTAGGTAACTTTTCTCAACTACTCACTGTCCACAAGCGTGTCTGATGTTACGAACCCGTAAAGTATCGAGGCTACCTTTAGTTCCACTGCAAAATATAAATGTTAAAATTTTCAAAAGAAGATCGAGTGTGTGCTGGTTGATGTGAAGGTGAAAACAAAACAACTGGGTCCTTTTATTTCCTCTAAGTTTTACAAACAGTTACCATTAAAGATGCTTTCTCATCACTGGAAGAATTCTGTTCTTGTCTCTTTCAGGACTGGGTTACAGTTCAGTCACTGCTGTTGCTCAGACCTGCGTACGTTAGACTGATGAGCAATCTCTAACGGTAACGTTATAACATTGGTAGTTTCACTGTTGTTGTCCTTGAACAAAAAGTGCGCTACCATCCTCTGCACATATTTCATTTCATCGGTACCAACCTTCTGCATAGTTGGCTTGTTTGCTACAACTCCGGCAAATCAGTTTCTCTCACTCACTCCCCCCAAGCCTCGTTAACAGACAATACGCCCTGTCTCAGTTACATACGTATTCTACTACCTGTACGTACATCACGGGCTAGTGCGTGATTCCACATTTCTTATCCAAATCGTAGGCACAACCCCAGTTGTTATATATATATATATATATATATATATAACTGTACAGCCCCCTACTTCACAGTGGCGTTGGTTGCCCATCAGTCACCAGAGACTTGCTGACTGTAGAATATCCAACATTTTTTGAGCCGACTGTTCAAAAATATGAACGAACAAATCAGCATACTTTCTGTTGCTCCTGATCTTTCTTGTCGAACTTGTGCGTTTCTTGGTTACACAAAGCCGGTTTCGAAGACCTGTTCTACAGGACTTCTGCAGGCTGAAATGCTTATTCTAGGGTGACTTAGTAGAATGTCTTCTACTTTACAGTCTAAAACTAATTTGTGAACCGATACTCACCTTCAGCTTCCACATAGTTACCATAAATCTAGAGTGCTTAGGACAGTTTCACATTGTTCGCTGCATAAAATCCCAAGTTGATAATAAACCGACAACCACAACAACATGGAGGTGAAAGTCTCTTTTTTAGACAATGGTTTTGCTCATCACTGTTTTTTCTCCGTTGCGTAAGTTCAACCAGTCCGTTATCAAGGGTCGTCAAACGACATCCGCGACAAGGAAAGAGAGTCAACAACGTATACTTACCACTTTGAGCTGTTTTTTTTTCAATCCTGACCATCTCCTCCAAAATCCCACGCTTGTAACAGTAGTCATTCTGGAATAGCTTGAGAAGCAGCCCCACCGATTGGCTTATGCGTCGAATGAACCCAGCAAATTGGCGCACTAGCGCTCACGACCACAAGAAGCCCTTCATCTCGATTGTTCTCCTTGCAACCCACCTGTTAATAGTGAAAAGAGTATTGCACAATTGTATGATCAAACGAAGTGATGGATTTTGTAGAGGAAAACAATTGTTGTATTCATGTACAGGTGCGTTTCAACTCCAACTCACAACGTTCGTTAATCGCATACAACTTGGGTCATATCTGATTTTCTGGTGGACTCAGAAGATAGGTCTATTCAGCCCTTTGTAGCATCTACCGGATTTCTGCGATTTTGGGTGGAGTGCAGAATTCGTGTGAACAGGAAAGATCAACCAAAAGCTCAAGCCCACAAATCCCATATTGAAAAACATCTACACAACTTGTAGTTGTTACTTCAGTGACCTTGAATAGGATCATGAGAAGATAGAGACCATGTGCTGTTCACCGGAGTGACGGTGAGTACAGTATCTGCTACGCAAAATAAGGAAAGCCCAGTAGGGGAATTTTTCCTGGAGCACGAAATTTATGCATTAAGGACAATCTGTCACTAGAACAAAGCTCAATGTCATACTCTGTAAACCACTGGGAACTCCCTGCAATTTACTGGGAAGGACTACATCACCGTTTCGAAGAAACCCGCAAAGCAGCACTATTAATGAACTCAACGCACTTACACCTCCCGTTCACGTGTGACTCTAGGGTACCAGTGACAAAGAAAGGTCTAACAACTACCATATTTGGGACCTAACGGATTGTCAAATTATGGAAAGTGCAATGGTCCAGAGCCCTACTAGTCTTCTCGTTTACAAACAAATAGTGCTTGCCACATCCCTTCACTTATATGGATGTTAGTACCATTTCAGCGTGAGTTACATACAGAAGACAACTCAATAACTAGGTGGTCATTATCAACCAGCCACTAGCATGTTTGTTACATTCTACAGTCTTTTGCATCTTCTCATCGTACTATTTAATCATAATTTCGGTGTATACAAATGAAAGGTCACCTCTTTCCTTTATGGTTTTGAGTATGCCGTAATGCTAAACAGATCTGACATTTAACATTTGACTTCTAGCAACTGAAACTTCTGTGGAAACTTTATTTATTAGTATTAATAGTAGTGGTGTAATTTCACATGTAAAACGCAACACAATGAGCGTACTGGCTAGTTGAATCACAACCCCCTATCTGAATGTTACACGAAGATCTTAGAACCACATTATCCGGGAATTTAAACACATGATTCGTCTGTAAGATGAACAGCAAGAAATCAGTGTGTACTGCCATACATGCGATTCCAAGATGGCGGCAAAATGTATGACTGTGTAATAATGCTGCGGATGTGGTAACATGTGCGCAACTGACTTGTACTAATTTGGGGTTGAAGAATTGGCACATGCATATACACGAGCGGTTCTCAACCATATGTGTCATATTGTATAAAAGTTCTCTTTTTATTTGTAACATTAATGTGTGCGTTTGCTGTTGACAAAACAAGCAATCGACTGTGTACTGAGTATAGTACTTTCCCATAATGTTTTCAACTGTTCATTCTTCCATGAATATGACGAACATTCGTGCTCAACCTGAACGTTGGTGTGATTCATTTGGTGAGAACTCTAGGTTACATGAACAATCTTTGAAGGTTAATCAATGTATTGCTTTTATCGATGCCGTTTTGTGGCTCGAACCAATGCACTCTAGGAAGGCTCAGCCCGAGCGGCTCACGCATAACTTGCCCGAGAGTATGCCCAGAAAAGAACAGCTTAGCCAACTGGGGACACCAGTGGACACTTACTGCACTCTTTCTGCTGCATAGCCTGTTTGACTAGGTCGTACATGGCAAATTTTGTCTGTCGGTGCGTCCACCCTACGTGAGCACACTATCCACAATCCATGTTTGTTCGATGGCAAAACTGCCTGACTGGCTCATCATCGAGGCACAAACAGCGGAATGAGTGTTGAGCCGTCGAATCGGCCAGGTCTCCTAAGCCACGTGTCGGTTAGCATCACGGACACTGGTGGTCGGCTCTGTTCAAAGTAATGCCCGAAGGCATAGAGAGGGTGCTTCGCCGACCAGTGTTACATTAGGCTAGCTGGACTGATCAATGTAAACAAGTCCATCCACTTACAAGTCGCCCGCCCAACTGACCTCGACAGTGGCTCAAGTAAACGAGCCATCAGCCAAGTTATGAACGGTCTGGCACGAGAGGCGCCGCCGGGTGAATGATACAAACAGGGTAGAGGCGAATAGGTTTGACGGTACAGCAGCGATCGGCTAGAGGCTTCAGTCCGAGAGCGTTGGCGGACGGGTTGTGTCTTTCTTGCCGAACTGAAACCTCCCTGAAAAGTGCGGGACGTAACCAAAACGAATCTACTGTCCAGAACACCAATATACCGATGCACTCTACGGGCAACACGAATATATCGTTCGTATTACACCAATGTGCCTGTCCAGTTGCTCAATTGTCAAAACTTTTCGAATAACGTGACTAAAAAATTAACTGATTCCAGGTACTGAACCATCGTCAGTCATTTTAAAAGCTTCTAAAGTATGACTTTATGTTTTTGAGTCTTAACTTTCTTCGTTCTGTGAAAATTTGGCATACCCAATATTAAACTTCATTCCCAACCTTACTCTGGTGAAATTCGTTGCTGTTTGTTGGTGGCTGACATGGCCACTGATTCTCATCGGTCTCTGTTTATAATGATCTGTTACGCTTAACCGCAGCTGAATGCTTAACGTTGATTGTGCGCTTATTCGACTCGTTTGATATCTTTGGGTCTATTTTGTCGCTTATTTGTTATTGACAGACAGCCAATAGATGTACTTGTTGCTCGCCGTAAATAAGGGGGAAATCGATTATGTCTGAATCATGCTGCTGTTTATGTATCCTCTTAAATTTGGCCGAAGTTCTCAATTTCACAATTCGACGCTTAGAGCGTGATTTAGGTAAAGTCCATCTACACCACCGTAATCGACTCCATAAGAAAGATTTCGGTGATTAGTTTAGGAAGCAAAATATAACCGGCTCGGATACCTGGAACAGCACCTAAGAAAAACGGTTGCATTCGTTATCTGACGAGCTGGGTCAATTTCACCGACACGGAGGGATACCAATCAGTCGTAGACAAGCTCTTTAGGTACAGTGGATCGGCGGCTAAACAGGTCTGTCTCTAAAAATCAGTTGGTCGGCTCTCATGTGAAATATTGTTTTATGTACAAGGTCGATCGATAATGCCTAATCAACAATGCCTCGATGAATAAATGTAACATCTGGGTGGTGTTCTACAATGAAATCATGAAAGATTGACAAAACCTAGTGGTTTTTGAACGTACTCTGAGGTAGGAAGATGATCGGACTTCAATGATTAGAAATGTTTTCCATCCGTTACTCCATATTTTCACTCTTTTTGTTCTGGTCAGAGCTTACCCTAGCGCTCGCCAATTAGAGTTGTACCGATTGACTTTACCGTCGAATCCGAGGTCAGCTATAGCAATATCGACCCCCCAGTCTGTTCGATTCTATTGGGACGTGACTTGAAAACCGCAAGCCTCTTAATTCATCGCATTTTTATCTTTACAGGTTTGGTTTCCAGCGTCGACTGCTGCGTCCCAAACAACGGAATGTCACTGATTGTTCGATTAAACGATTGTCATGAAGCTCCACCATATTTGTTACTTTTCTGATTTACTGGAAACCACATCACGAGTACTGTGAACAGATGAATGAAAAAACAGTACAAACACTATGATTTTCCCTAAAGAGCACGGTGTTTCTCGGTAAGACAACGTACAATTATGTCCTGGATTATACCAGTCGGTTAGGTTAGTGCCTGATGATTTTGAACGGAGAAAATGGGTTGTAAGTTATCTTACGTTACGTTCTTGTGTCCCAAACTGTTGATCTTGTGATCCATAGGCATCGGCTTGATCGGATCCATACATGGACAATCGTTGTCATCTGGCATCGTGTGAATGTCAATAAGATCACCGAACCACCCATATATGAGTCTACACACAAAGACCATTCCATCCGAAGTTCTGTGCAGAAATCGCAATCCATCAATGTTTCCTGTGTCCCAGTCGGCCGCAAAAATTTTAATCACGAGAATACCGAATGCAAATAAAGATATTTAGGCGAACCTATGTTTTCGATAATTCATCTTCAGGCCGGTACCATTATATAAGGAGTTAGTAGAGTTAAATCGAGATATCGATCAGACTTACTACAGAGAAACGAGGTCACTGGCCAGTCAGCGTAGGGTTCATCGCAAGAGTACATGGACGGGTCAGTACACAAACTTTCACAGTTTTGTACCCCTAAAACAGAAGAGGAATCTGATGCGCCATCTTACTGGTACAGCAGACAAAAGTTGTTCAGCGGATAGGCTAGAAAATGAACTCGAGTTCATAAAGAACGTACTTCATGATGACGACTACCCGAAACGATCTATCTACTCATTCACTTGTACCTGTGGAGTAGGTCATATTGGTCGAACGTCAAGACAGCTATCGAAACGAATCCGAGAACACCATCCACGATGGCTGGGACACGGGGAATCACGATCGGTCAACAGCGTAATTCTCGCTCATCTGGTTGAAAGCGGGCACCAGGTGAAAACTGACGAAGCCTTCAAAGTGGTATATCGCGTGCCAGGCAACCGATCAAAAGCTGTCCGAATTAAAACACTTTGTACTGCCGAGACTATCGGAATCAGGCTGATTGACCCGATATTTTGTCATCAAAAATGGTTTGTTCAGACGCTGCACCTACCATGGCTAAAAATCTACCGGATCTATGGCCAACCGGCGCGGTCAAACCAATGGACAAACGTGACTTAACCGACCAATCAAACCATCGCCAACTGAGTGGCCAGTGACCTCGCTTCTTTGTAATAAGTCTGATCGATATCTCGATCTAACTCTACTAACTCCTCATATAATTGTACCGGCCTGAAGATGAATTATCGAAAACATATGTTGGCCTATATATCTTTGTCCTCATTATCGCAATGGGTAATGTTTGAAACGTCGAGAATACCGAATGCGTTGGACTCGTGTTGAGCCGAGTAAAATATTGACTGGATGAGTTAACATCATTCAACAAAGGTCACGTAATTTATCGGTACCAAGACGTAGTCAGGGTATCAAGAACAACTAATTGTTTCATTCATCTTGAGTAAGTGAATATTCAGTTTGTGAGTTTATCAAAGAAGCCTCGAGCTACGATTTACATTTCCACTTCATTTCCGAGACAGTTAACCGATGCGAACGGTCGCATTCCTCCTCCTGGCCAGGAGTATAATCAGAAAATCTTTCAAAGCACCACCACAATTCAAAGTATTGTGTATGTATATACATATGCTGTAAACGAATATATTCACATGATATTAATCATATACTCATATATCAGACGCTTCATCACATCCAGGTAATTGTGGGAACAAAAGTTTCTTTAGCAGGCTTCGATCGATTAAGTGGCTGAAGCTCACCCACATTATCAAATATGTCACAGTATTTATCAGAAGTTCAACGGATGGTATGACATCTGTTGTATTCAGTTTGTGTAATCCGTCTTTAGATTTATCAAAACTACGAGTGCATTCTAATAAACAGCTTAGATTACCCAGGCCAAGATACACTAAAACTTCGTCCATAAGACGATTGCACAACTGACGACTTGAGTCCAGTCGTTTTCTTATCAGTAATCATAACTAAGCTGCTACAAGTATGTAATCCGAGTATTCCGTAGAATAACTTAATTACACAAAGTTTTAAAAGAAAGGTTCAGGTGAAAAAAAATATTCTGGATTTTTCGGAGAGCAGAACAACGTAGTCGTCCATTAACTGACAGGCAGTGATGATCAATTTTAATGTCTAGCGAGACCAGATATGAACCACAAACTCAGTTTAATTAAACACCTACTCTGAATATCGATCATTGTGCGCTGGACCGTTCATAACCTTTTCGGATAGCAGTTCGTCTAAACACGTACACCGAGGATCAATATCCTGAAGTGTACTAGATGGGGTTAAATCTGTCGGTCGACCAGCCTACAAAAAAACATGGATAGATATCTAGAACCGGAACAAATGCCAAATCGAATGCTTTTCATTTTGGTGATGTCCGAGACAACCACAACATGCAAATACGTTTTTGTACTCGTTAGTGACCTGGTCCACAGCGTGTACCAGTTTCAGTAATTACTGATCTTTGGTGACAGTGTCTCTGATTACGTAACAACCACAGTGAACATGAGACTGATTTTTCGAACAGTGGACTTCAACAGCCCACTCCACCCACTGTACGTAAAAACACTAACATATACTTTGCCAGAAAACCGACAACGTGATTACGACATTTTTTTCGAAATTTGCACGATACGATTCACGACCAGTTTATGAAAAATAACGTAAATACTGGATCCCTAAAATTTGAAGGGGATGTCCTCTTTTTCAGCCGGCAGCTCGACCTCCCTTTGTAATGGACGTGCTGAAGTTATGTAACTGACAACGAAAAGTTAAAATTTTCCATTACCGGTTAGCTTTCAGCACGTGATTGTTCTGATCATTCTTACTTGAAGTTACATTCGTTTCATTTAAAATCCCCAAAGTAAGATAATCGTTTTATGCACGTAGTCTCACCTTACAATCCGTAACATGTTCCGTCCGAGAAGTACGACTTGTTGTACCACGCTGACACAGATGAACACTGTTCGTTACGTTTCACCCGTTACAACTGACTACAACCAAAAGAGCTTGAAATAATGGTCCGTATTTTTGAGCATCACTCATCTCTGTCCGAAACCTTTGCATCCAGATAGACTTTCTGGGAAGTGTAACCATGATATTTATTTGTCACTGACTGATTTTGAATTTCGACTGTCATTTGTGGCTTTTGTTGCAAACTTTGTCTGCGCCTAAATATTTGTCTGGAGGAATAGAGAAATCGACAGGTAATCCGCGCACTCAAAAGTACGAATTACGCCAGCGTTGGCCGTCCATTCCGTCGTACTATCGCATGTTGATTCAATTTATCAACAATACATTCCTTATTTGACCAATGAGTTCCTCTCGATCGGTTGTTCCGGTCCGTTTAACTCTTCACTAGCTCATCGGCGTTTATATTATATTTTATGACAGCTGCAACATGCAAGCTGGCCGTTTCTACATTGATGTCCATAAAACCTGCAGACCAACTTCGAGGCAACGTGGAAACACTTAGAGACAGCATCCTTCCAAAGTAGACATACCAGCAACAATCTTGTAAAAGTCAACCACACAAACAACTATCAGCCAAAAGCCCAGTAAGCCATGCAAACGACCTACAGAAATAAAAACTACAAAGGCACTGATAATACAGTAGCACACCCCGTTACACAGTCCAAATTCAGTGTGTATTCGCTTACTGGTTTCATCTACAAGTTACACGTCCTCATACCCTACTCGGTTTTGTGTTTGTTTGAACTTATGAAGTAGTGTTAATCTGAGCAAGGCTGGAAGCGGCATCCCTTCATCAGAATTTTATATTCACCAGACCACAATACATTGCGCATCTGAAAACAAAGCCACTGAAGCCGGAATAAAGGCTCATTCATTCAGCGAGATTGATACGGGTGTTTTAGGTAGGTCGTTTATATTTTTCTTAAGTTGCTTCCCCACGTTTTGAGGACCGTGCTCCACTCCTTCGAGACTTATTGCAACTATTCCCCCGCATACTGTAACTGTACTCAATCACTTTTTGTCGGTAAGATACTGGCGACCTTCTGTAGGTGAATTTTCAGGTAGCGATTATACGATAAATCGCGGTGAAAGAAGACTGGCATCCGAACGTCACATGGTCACCTACTGTGGTTCAGTTGTGGGCGCTATTGCAATGAGAACGCGCAACAGAGAAGGAATAAGACCCGCGAGCACACAATAGCCTGCCTATATCCGATCGACAATAAGTAAACTAATCGTGCCGTACGGTTACACCAAGAGAGCAAAGTCTAACGATAGATGTGTGCTTGCTTTGGCCAATCCTTTTGACCTATAAAAGAACCATGGACATGAATTTTTTACAGTATTTACCGATTCAGGTAGTCACTTTGTGGTCAGGCTGCCTATTTGTTCCCTCCCAATCTGAAGGATGGGTGGATTACATCACATGCAATTTTTGTGAAAATTACCGATATTGTGTGACCGACCGATCATACGACATCATCCGTTTTTTGTGTTTCAGCTGGTACATCACGGCTCCTAATAAGTTGCAGAACAAAACAATTACCCAGTTTCAGTCTAAGCTGTATTGTGCATTAAAAAAAGATTGTCGGAAGTTTGGACTGTTGATCAAAGTTTAAACGTTCGGATATACTACCGGATAGCCTCTTCCGAATTCATGGCCGTTTTACCACTTAGAACTCGCTTCTCTGGATAGTGAAAAGGCTACCTAATCCAGTTCTACCGAGTGTCCCCGTTCCTCCTTCTCCGTGGCCAGGGCTTGGTTTCCTTCTAATGGTTATATGGCAGTTAATCATAAGTGAGAACTATTGATCTATAATGATGATGAATGTGTAGTAATATTTCACCTCACATCCTTACCTCATTACTTAATGTGATAACAGTTTCTAGTAGATTGAGAAGGATAGCATCTTAGGCGTCATAGCTCAGAGCTTCACCCACAAATCAATCATCATTTTTGCTTTATTAATGTGTGCTTTTCCTCGTGCTGGTTGTATTGTTTAGTTCAATTTTTTTCTGCCCCTATGGAAGAGGATTTTGTGCAGCTAACTAGGGTACTTGAGCACGTCCCTAAGCGTAACTGTTTCCCGTACAATATTGACAGCTTGCATTACTTCGAAGATGAGTAGTGTTTAACAGACACTTGGTGAGAAATTGTTCCCCTATCCTGTTCATTGGGTTTTTCCGAATTGTCTCAATTCTGTCGTATTTATTACGTACACAGGAAAAGTAAACTGTTATTTGCTTGCGTGACATCGTACAATAATCTGGTGATTTCTGTGTCATGTATTTAGTTGACCGTAGTCACTTTTGACGAAATTATCTCACAAAGTTTTTGTTAGTTCAATGTTTGTGTGAAAATTTCACTGTCGTGTTCTTATCTTCACACCAAATATTCACCCCTGGTTTGACCTGAAGTACTGCACTTCAGTTTCGTTCCTGTTAGACGTCGTCAGAGGTGTGTCCATACTCAGATTGCGAATTGAACTGCAGTCTGCAAGCATGCTAGGCGGGCTCGTTGATCGTTGTCACCAACCTGGTATGCATCACTAACGGTCTCCAGCGGGGTTAAAACTGATGCCTTCGTCTAAAAATCTCCGGCTGAAAAATCTCTCAGGGCAACCATTAGATTCTATCTAGCTTGGTGGCAACGTGTGGAACGTAGGTATCATTTTCCGATTAGTTTGTAGAAAATCCACTACGTAGCTAATAGTGTATCTTCTCAGATTAACCAAACTGTCGGTGTTCTACATTCATTGGTTGTCCAAACCACTGGAGGATGCACGTCTGCTGTACAATTTCTGGTGCCTATTTGCAGGAACAGGATTGGAGTAAAATCAGTAATCACACTTCCCTCTCCAGAATTCGCATCGAACTGCCCAATCTGAGCATCACTTAACATGATACAAATTGGAGAAACACGGTTAGAAGATCACTGGGAGTTGCAAATACACACCATGAAGGTGCATATCTGCAATGAATGACGGAAGAAACTTAGCGGTCATCTACCGAAAACGATTAGAGACAATTGGGTAATTCGTGAAAATCTTATGAGCAAATAACACACTGCTTGAATTGGCCGATGTCTGCTTCCTGAATAACTAATGTAACAAAAAAACAGTCCAATCAAGCAAGATAACAGCCGTCCAATTCATACGTACATATTACCGGTCATTGTCTTGCTTTTATGAAGGAAAACCACGACCCACAGTGCAGCGTCTTTTCCACATGAATATCACGTAAGCTTCTGTCCGGATCTGTATGTTTGTCCTACCGCCGTTTATTCCGGATTTTCGCCAGTCATTTCTCTCCGCTTGGTCCGATGTTGTCAACGGTGGCTCGTCCGACTTTTGGTGTTGTTTTGACCGCTTGGCTAGGTGTTTTGACCATATTTCTTAACCGTTTTCAAGTATTCCACTAGGAGTACCAACAGCTGCGTTCCATATTTGCTCACCTGCTACACTAACGAACACTGATAGTGTGCTCCAGGTGAGTGATTATCAAACATTTGCAACAAGTTTCCGGTATTTGGATTATTTCAAATTGAACACCTCTCACAGTCGATCACAGTCGTTGCATTCACATAAACCTTCCGGGCAGTCTGCTTTGTAGGGAAGCACTAGACTCGAGTTTCGCTTTTATCAGAGCTAATCAGTAGTGAATATCCTTGTCCTAGTCAAAATTTGCACTCTGACCCCCGTGCGTGTGTGACTAGCGTGCTAACCACAACGCCAGTAACCTCACACTAGGCGTGACCGATCAATCTTATCTAAACACTCAACCACAACCTTGTGTGAACAGCGTTCATATTGTTCAACCGCCTCGATAGGAGACATGGTAACTGTCCTGTTAATCCTAATCGATAACCTCACGATCAGAAACTTCTCAGTTAGGTTGGAGCCACGGACCTCATTAAACCAACACGCTAGCGCAAAGTCCGACTGGGACAAGAATATGTACTACTGATGAACTCTGATAAGAGCGAAACTCGATTCTGGTACCTCTCTATAAAGTGGACCGTTCGAAAGGTTTGTCTGAATGCAAGATCTGTGATCGAATGTGGGTAGTGTTCAATTTAAAATAATCGAACTCCCCAGAATTCAATGTAAACTATATACATAACTCGGCTCATTGAGGACCATGGCTTCAGCCTGATTGGGGAGTTCTTCATCGCGAGACTATCGATTAGAGTTGACAGGACAGTTACTTTGCCTCCTATTCAGGCGATCGGACACTCTGAACACTGCTCACACGATGTTGTGATTGAGTGTTTGGATGAGATTGATCGGTCATGCCTAGTGTAAAATCACTTAACATTTTGGACATCGTGTTTGTTACAAACTTCACTTCTGACATGGAAGAACCTTTCGATCAGGTGAAACAACTACGATCTTTGGGGCAAATTTGATGTTCTGGCCACCGTGGAGGCGATGGGGATTCGGTTAAGCAATTCACAGATGTGCGTACAGAAATGAGTTATTCAGTACCCACGATTACCATGGCTCCTTGTTACCCACTTGACAACTACGGAAGTCAATCCAGCCACCAAAGTGCTCTCCACTTCAGTACCACTTGGCGTGAATATGTGACAAATCGCCCTTGATTTTGCTTGCTCAGCAACCATGAAGGTATGAAATGTAACGTAGTTGGTCCGATGATGAATAACCAAAAACAGATTGCTCACCAGACCACTTCCACTTCAATGAAAGTTACATTTATTGGAACTGTATAGATGCACTAGGGGATTTCGGTCGAGAAAAACTGAATGATATTCACAAGGGACTGTAAATGTCTCGTCCTCATAGACGTTTCGGCCGGCCCATTTCTGAACAAGAAGCACCATACTCGAGATTCGATGTTGTTATCCGAGGTCATCGGGTAATCTGAACATTATCCATAAGCCGCTGCATCTCACTGTTTGTATATAATTCGTTCTTGCTTAATGTGAACTCGATCGCATACTGTTCAACACGGTTGTCTCTTGAAAGTATGACCACATTTCAAATCCCGATCGTGCATTACTGACCAGTTCTAACGAAAGCGCTTTTGAAAATGCAGGAGCTGCTGCCACATATGAGTGGTGTTCAGCCCGTTTGAAGCATCGTTATTTGCAGACTGATGAGGGATTTTGTTTATGTTAATCCAACCGGGTGAAACGCCACAAAAAGATGCATTGAAACGTGTGTTACTGTGAATCGCGTTGCATGGTGCCCTCTTATTTCACTTGCAAGGGAACGGTCTAGAGGCCATAGGTTGGCTATTATGTGATTTGTTTCCGTTGATCACAATCATGCCTCACAGTGCTCAATTCGACAGGCAGTTCAATGGCATAGTACATAGCCTAGCTATTACGCACTGTGTACCTTCGTTGACTGCGTTAGTAAACAAAAATCTAGAACTCTTCGAATGATGTTCCGATGAACCATGGAAATGTCCATACTTATCCATTTATCTGAACTTAAGAGTCACCTGGATCCCGCCTACACATCGCAGATCCCGACAGAAATCAATGATGAAAAATTTGTCATACGTTACACATTTTCACAGTTAACGAATGCAGCGCATTATTTCATTATTATCGTTACTAGTTGGTCAGTAACATTACACACTAGTGAGTGGACGTTATACAAATAGTGACGACAGCCAATAGAAACAGGTGGACCACACTGAACAACTTAGACGAAATCACATATATCCAGCAGTGTGCGAAACACATTCTGTACAGACTGCTCCAACACCGTAATGCTTCAGATATTTCCACATGGTCACATATTCTTTCAGGCGCGTAACCACAGTGGTATCACCCGTGCATAAAGTATTAAAAATCTCATCTTGGGACAGAAACACTACACCAACATTGACATTAATTTTGGGTTTCAACTCTAATGCACTGTCCAGTAATTGTATGGAATCGAACAACCGATCATTCCCGTCCAGTACCAATTAAATGTTAAGCATATTCACGGGTGGTGTTCGAATCAGGTGATCACTAGATCCAGCTGTTTGAGTTTAGTTACGCTTTTGGACTGCAATTATCAGAAAATACTGACAACTTGCAGAACACATCGTTGTCAACGATAAGCAACGGTCAGACGTATGCCCAAATAATGATGTGTATGTTGACGCATCAGGTGACAGCAACGGAACCTGCAAACAGAAATGTGTTCTTACAATGTTTCTTCATGTTCACCCCAAGACGGATACACCAGGACCGGTTTCGTAGTTGCTTGGATTTCCCAAGTAAATATAGGCCGTATTTCGTTTGAAACAACCCACTGTAAACCGCGAAAGGATTATACGACCATTGTATCTGCCAGCAATGCTTTCCCTCTTAATGAACTCCAAAAAACAGCCACTTTGAACAATAAACAAACAAATTCACTGTAAATTAGTGTGCTGAAGACGATCGATCACACTATACGAATCGTGCATTGTTAGATGGGTATATGCATTGGGGTATCAGGGGGGAATATAGGACGAAACATTAAAGCGCAACTTGGCGAGAAGTGATGTTTTCCGTATACGAACTTGAAATTATCATCTGTGCCACTTTGGCACCACTGTTATGTGAAAAATGAGTGTTTCTGTCCGCTGTGTTGTTGAAATGTGTACCGTTCGTATCGGTTTTCTGGACACCAATCCTTGTGGATTCATCTGAATCAATTCTTTCGGAAACGACTCCTATACAAAATAGGAAAGATTGACTAAACAAAATGTAAGGCCACCCCACCAGATGAACTTCTGCGAAGCAACAGTACAATGAGTGCTTCTCACTTTGACGCAACACTCCAGCAGGTCGACTGGGAAGGCTTCTGACGAGCTGATGCAGAACATCGGAACTCACCCTAATACTGCACATCCGCTTCAGTGCAACTAAAAAATCGGTCAGCCAGGTGCACTGTTAAGTCTTAATGCAAACTTGGCGGACCACTAGATCCACAAAATACACTACGTCGTCCAGATAATGACTGCAGGTAAACCAGGCCCCAGCCGTAGTCATATCTTCGTGAGTTTCGGCCTACAGGGCTGGGTATCTTGATTATCGTTTAACTTGACCAGTTCACTCATTTAAATGTTTGACGATACCTTTTTACGATCAGCGAGTGTGTAGCGTCAACTGAAACACATTTCCTCCATCCACTACTCATGCCAGTAGTACATGCATGCGTGAGGCTTACCTGTAAAGTAGGGAAAATGCGACTGTTAACGGTCTAGGTTAGTTTCCTATACCTCTGAATTTGTGTTCTAATCATCTCTTTCATAGTTACTGCAAAGACACAAAAATTAGGTGCCCACCTGAACCCTGAAACATCTCTTATATTAGGAGCCAGTTCACATATTCGTCGTTAGTCTAACTGCTTTGGGATTGCTCGCCGTACTTTTCATGTCGCTTGTATGACATCCATTAGCTTGATAGCATATCTAGTGTTTTGGAATGTGGAAAATTCCTCTTGATTTCAGATACATTTGTTACAAATCCAAAATCATCCGTTCCTCCTGCCAGTCTATAGAGCTGCTATTAATGAGGCATGCAAAATAGAGGGTTAGGCGCACGCACTTGACCACCTGATAGTGAGACTATTCCTAGACTGCTAACATGCTCCTCAAACACCTTTTTGACCGGACGACAAGTCATATTCGGATCGCAACTGACGATGCCATAACAATTTTGGGTAGCCTACAATTTTTAGCGTTTATTTTCCATCTTCTCATGTGTGTTTCACTTGTGTTTACACTTGTTGTGAAACACGGTTGCTATCAGCATGATGAGAAGGAAGTTAGCGTTAAAAGTTGGGGTGGTCATACGTTTCTCGCGGGATGTATATGCTGGTTGTCTGAATATCGATCTAACTTAACCATCGGCGAATATACGTTGACAGCTTCACGACAAGGTCGTATGTATTAGTGATCACAGTCGATTTCCAATACCGTATTCAGTCTAGCAAACGAATGGTCAAGTTGATTATGTAATTCGGTGCTGCTGGACAAACTGTTTGATAAGCTGACATACATATGTGGGTGTGTGTGCACGTAGTATGGCAGACTGAAATGCAAATAACATGTCAGTTGACATTCAGGTATGTTAAAAAAATGTCGGCATTGTTATATTCTTGTGAAAATCTCAGACTCCGGTAGTGCACAGAGCCGGATTTGCAATGCATAGATTGGTCTAAACCTACATGGTCGTTAAGCGATACCGTCCGACAAGCATGACGCGCAATGAATGATACGTGTGGAGGTGGTCAGATGAACAACCCGTGTAAACACAGCTTGATAAGGATGTAACATGTATGGAAAATGTGAGACCTGCAACCTTGGCCTTCTTAGATTCACACTGACCACAGTGCAAATTACCGAATAACTTCATTAGAGTCTGTTTTTAACCCGACATATAAACTTAGGAATGAGGACTGACCTCCATAAACGTTCCTTAGCACATAAGGGCATGAGGATGAAGCTGTTCGGTTACGTCAACAAACCACAAACAATGGGACGTAGGTTGTTGCTGGCGTAGGCGTGCAACAGTTTTGATGAACGCTCAGCTAATAAGAACAGTGTTTGAAGCGAACTTACACTGTGAGCTTAGTATTAACCCTATGGATTGCACTCGAATGTTTGGTGAACTTAATCTGTATCGACTTGTATTTTGGTCAAGACTGCGAATGACATCAGGATAGCTTGTTCGTCGAACCATACTGTGTTGTAGCTCAACAACAAACAACCATACAATGGGTGGGTGTAGAAAATATATTGGTGATAAGTTTGTGAGCGAAATACACTATTTCTTGCTTGTTTCTTCATCCAAGCGAGAAGTTTGGTTTATGATCCTCACTATATTACTATGTGGCTTCTGTAACAATGTCCATCGTGTTCGCCTAACTCAAACGATTGCAGAAGTTTGAACCTCGTTCAAACAAAGATATGCGTCGCACATGAACTTAAACACGAGCTTTCTTCTGAATCAGGCCGTCATAAAATATTCTCAGAATGCGGAGATGTGATCAAAATATGGGTTATATTTAATTTGCAAGAAACTGCAACAGTAAAATGCCAACGCTTATGAATAGTTACTTGGCGTTCGCAAGACCTGTTTGCAATGCACCATTATAAAAGAAGCAGCTGTTATTTGCATCCGCTTTCGGTTGAACTGGTGGACTTCCACTGCAAGTCCTATTGCCTGAAAGGATACCGCTTAACTGGCAATAAATGCTATCTCGTGTGGTTGGTTCAATGCTCACAGTGATCACGTTCAGTCTGTACCAAGTGGTACACACGAACTGGTTAGCCATTCCAAGAGAACAGAGTAGCTGAATGTCTCATGGACAACCACCAAACCCTTGGTGATTAAACGTCAATGTTCTAACGCATGAGTGTATGTTCAACAGCATGCCAGTTCCCGCGACCCCACAAACAATAGCTGAGACAGCCGGAAGGAGTCAAGTGTGAACTGGAGTCAAGGATTACAAATAATCAATCGTATCAACCTTGATCATAAGGCTTCTTACCAAGCACAGCACTGTATAACTGTGAAATCTGTAAACATGGTGGTTTTGTCCTCAAATAGTAGAACAAATGTATCCAGACTGTTAGACAAAGAAGTTTCAACGGGAGAAATGCAAGAAAAGTGAGAGGCGGTGTAACAGATATTTGCCAATCTAGATCATTGTTGAATAGAGTTTTCGTGAGCATATTCACGTTTTACGTATATAATTTATGTAGAAGATAGACATATTTTCGTGAAAGTAAGTTGATGAGAAGCATTGTGAAGGTGAGGATATAGGATACACGAATGAGAAAACAGTTAAAAGGAAATGAAACCCATCTTACACTGAATGTACTTCGGCATTCACGGTTCACCTGCGTCCATGTCCAATAAATTAGAGTGCTAAAATTTTACCCACAGTGACTGAGTTTGCATTTCTTATTGAGTGAGGAAGAACAAAGAAGTATCTATTAAAATGTGCTGCTATACCATGAATCTGTTCACCTTGGTGCATCCCACACTTTCAACAATGTATATGTGGTAAGCGAAGACTGTTGCTAATTTGAAATGTAACACTGGTATTCCAATTCCCCTGGATGGACCACTTCTTTTTAAGAATCAACCTCTATCGTGGGTGCCTTCCTATTGCGTCATGTCCACCTCAGCTCCTTCACAGTCAAGAAAACAAAATGGCAAGATCTCATAGCCAGAATTAACCGATAGGCTATACCGATGCAAAAGAGGTTGCACATAGGGTTTCTGGTATAATAACAATATATAAGAGAGTGAGAGATCATATTTGGCCATTTCCAGGACTATAACCAAAACGCCAACTGGAGTTGCAGACGGTTTGCGGAGTGACACGAGTAAGAGGTTACTGTGTGGGAATGTCGCAATCGAAAGTGCGGAAAATAGAATCATTCTTCGGTCTATCCACATAAAGTGTACATTTACCAAGAAGTTGGAAAGAGAAACCTGAGAATGTGATTGCACACCAACTAGGTGAGTTCCAGTAATGTACTTTAATATTACCAATAGGTCGACCTAAATTCTCATGTATGTCCTTGTTCTGACCTCACAAGTTAGCTTCAGCTTTAGCAGCCTACCGGCTAGCTGAAGTGACCACGCAACTGCCAAGGCACCAGAGTGTATAGCTGGTAAATTCAACCCGCTAACATTGTTGTGTAAGTTGCACCTTCGTTTGTGAGTAGTATAGCACACACACACTGGGAAACTAAAGGACAGGTCTTAACGCCACATGTATATGCACTATGTTGGACGTGTCGCCAAGGTGAATAATAACGTACTGTTATTTAACGGATGCGGGTATAGGTCAACCATGCAAACCAGTGTTCGTACTCGTTGTTCTACGTTTTCACTTAAATTGCAGAGAATTTCGTGTAATAACTAACTTCCCAGACTAAACGTCATTTGGGGCCACAACAACGTGACGTGAAATGTTGGACATTTTTATTGGTAGATGTCCAAATCTTGTCCAGTTGACTACAAGCGCCGAAGGAATCCTGAAAGACCTAGCACCAGAAGGCAAAATTATGTTGAGTTATCACGGGCCATCAAAGACAGTTACATCGACACATTCCACACCTTATGCATATGGGAATCAGTTGGAAGTTCAATCTAAGGTCTATGAATGACGTTAACCATGCTATTTATGTTAAATTTTCCGTAAGGAACCTTGACAACAATGTCCTACAAAAGCGTTTTTAAATGCTGAAGTGATTTTCTGTTCTAATGGATTGATATGTAAATTGCGCCTGTGGTACTCTATGGTGAGGTGCTCTTTGCCAAAACTGCTGTAACTTGTGCTTCTGAAATTATCACAATTGAAATGTACTGTCGTGCGTGAGACTGCATGTTTTCATGTATGCGGAACAATGCTTGGATCCATATTCGATCTAGACTGCTTGTCGAGTTTTTAACCCAAAGTAGTTCAGAATAATCCAGATACATTTGGGCAAGAAAACTGGACACAACGTAAATCACCGTTACTACAGATGCTATTAGACTAAAATTTGTCGTCAGCGTAAATAAAGTAACAACGTTAAGTATTGCAGTCAGGTCAGATATCTTACAATTTAAATCAGATAGCAGGATCCCAGAGTCACATGTGACGGTAACTAGATTGGGTGTTACATGTAGACAGCATTATCACACTTCTCATTGGTGTACTAGTTTGCTGAGGTCGACTGAAATGCTGGTTCACACATTCACAGATAAGTTGTAAGTTTTTCTCATCACACCCGGTAAGACCGCTAGATTTGAGTGCAGAGAGAACAGCAACCCGACAGGATATTAGGTTTAGTTTTCTACTGCCATATCAGGAGAGGAAAAGCGAAATTTCGTCCCGTATAGGTAAATAACAGTGAATACAGTTTGACCAACCTAACAAGAGTTCCGTTGAGCGGCTGTCATCTTTGGCGTGCCGCCGCACTTTTGTTCATGACATGTGAATGGCGGCCAGGTTGAACTCGTCTTGTGGATGGTTTATCCCATCCCATGCAGCGATATATTCCGAAAAACATGTTTGTGACAGTTCGTACAGGTTTCCACTCACGGTGATGTAATGCGTTTGAAACGTGCCTTATAGTAAGATGGCAGTCCAGACCTATTCTTCAATAATGTGGGAGGTACGTTTTGAACTCTGACATTTGCAGTCAGTTGTTCGTGTGAAAACTCCTTCAAAAAGGATAGTTTTGTTTATATTTTGACCGTCCAGAACTTCTGATATCCGTACTTGAACGAAATTTCTACAAGGTGGAGCAAAGCCTCTCCCAATACTGTTTGTTCGTACACAGATCAATGTCAACAAAAAAAATTCTAAGATCAAAATCTACCTAAGGGCCACTCGGATCATTTGAGGTTTTCGTCCTTGGAATTACCCTATTCAAGTAAAAATTTTTATTGATTCGATATTGACTAAGAATAATATGAAGTGACTATCCGTTAGCAGCAGGACTAGCACATGTTGAACAATAAACGAGATACGGCATAAAGTTGCGCGCAAAACTAACGTCGGGATTATTCTGGTCAAAAATAAACCTACTCAATAATTGTTAGGTCTTAGCAATCAAGCATCAAGTCATATCCGATCAGCCTTGATTGGTAACGAGAAATCTACTTGTTAACATGAACGGGGAACTGAAGAAATGCCCAAATCTAGCTTGACATGAAACCACGTACACATTTCATTAAGTTGCTGTCAGGAATGAATTAGTGGGTTTCTTTAGTGGGCTTGGAAAAAGACAGAAGCTTACCGCCTCATGTCACTGATCTTCTTTGTTTATTGCATTCACTGCTGTGGTTGATAAGTGACTGATTGTAATAACTCACAATGAAGCAATTTGTTCGAGTTTGATTCTTCTTATAGCTCGTCAGTAGAGCATATCCTCGCCACGGCCAGGATTGAAACTCCGACCACGCTTTCATGAGATGATCCTGTTGACCGCTGCACAGATTACTTCATATTAGGCAAGACTAAAATAATCTTGCATAGATGTCCAGCCACATTCACTTGCGGGCACTGTTCAGATTGTCCAATAGCTGGCCGAAACGTCTATGGGAGTGCGAGAACCACAGTCGATGGGTAATGATAATCACAGCACATTAAACAGAATTCCTTACTAGTTATCAGTAACCAGAATATCGCTCGACTAATTTTGTGAGTTCTGTGATTCATACTCGGAAGAAAATTATAGTCGTAGGTCTATCGACTAAATTTAACAGAATAGTTACTGAGTCTACTCATGAGGAGGTTGGACAACCTGATTATTACTCACAAGCGAACGCGAGTGGGTGTTTACCGGGGTTGAAACCCCGGCAATCGTTTAGATACGTACTGCTGACGAACTCTGACAAGTACAAAAATCGGCCGTAGGGCTTCTTTTCTCGAAGCAGTTGACCGAAGAGCCATTGGAAATCGGAGGGTTACAGACAGCTGGGATTGATGTTCAATTCACATATAAACCAAAAACCGACTCTTGGATTGCGGACGAAAAGTGACCGATCCGGTCAACTTTTGATCTTCAGGCTGTAATTACTAATTTGCTTTCTCCGGTTTGTTGAGTATGTGCAAAACGAGAGCATATGCTGAGTCCTTGTTAAATCACTCAAGCTAACCGACTCGTTTAGCTCGGGCTATTTTGCGAACACACGCTATTTGTCGGACGCTAATTCACTTCACCTGTAGATTGGCAGAGGGTTGAAAATTTACCCTAATCATATTGTTGTCGAAGTTGCTAGTTTAGTGAAACATGCCACTTTTTATTTTAAATTTCGCAGTAAATCCCTTTTCAACGACCACTCCCTGGGAGATTAGACGTGTGTATTTGGTATGAATGTCTCTTCATGAGATTGTGAGAATTTTAGTCTTATGAAATCCATTGGATGTAAATATAACATAGTGAATAAAGACGCTGTTTTGGTGGGATCGTTTATTTAGGCGTACAGTCGCCAATGATATTCGAGTTTCATCAAAAACGCTCTCGTTAGTATATTAAAGTAATGTATACATGTTAAAACTAACTAAACTTCAGAGTATTTCTAGCTTATAGCTTGCTTAAAGGAACACAGTCATTCATTGAAAACATCCATTTCTGGAGTGGCCTGTCACAATAACCGCAGTTATTGAACACCACGGTGACTTGCGTTGCACTGTTTGAGGTTCCACTCACATACCCTGCATTTTGTGTACACTAAAAGAAGTCATTGCTTTGTGATGAAGTGGCACACTTTGCGAGTGAATTCGTAGGTAGCGACAAAAAACAATTAACGCTACACTACTCGGTAGCTGCTGCTATCGAACCGCAGGATTGTACGAAGTCAGGACAAGAGTCCAGGAGTAGAAATTAGGAACGTTTAGATAACAGAACAAACTGTTAACCATTGGGCTGAGGACTAAGTGGAAGGGAACAAAGTGTGGAAGAAATTTGTGTTTTAGAAGATGTCATCCGACTGGTTACTTTTCTAGGGAGCCCTCAAAGGTTGATCAAACATGGAGTGGTTAGTTTTGGCCTCAGGCGAGAAAACTTTCACTGCGTAATTTAGCTACGTCACTGGAACCAACAGCAAGAGGTAATACCCCAAGGTCATCGTTTGCACGTATCAGTTATCATTTGATAGACGTTAGTTTGGAGTGACTGAATATGCAAAATACTACGTTCATTAGTCGGACGTCTATCAGATTTTAACGTGTCAATGCGATGTATAAAAACTGTGCACGAAGCGATCTACGTATTTCTACGATCCTCCTCGAATTTAGTGGATGAACAAGCTGGCTACGGTCCAATAGGACTGCCGCATTATTTTTTTCTCCCGAAAGGTATATATCCCCCTCAAAATCTCCAACTTTGCTTCTTGTATAGGTTTGATGGGTTCGTTTTTTCGACAGAGGTGCCCAGCACAATAAAACGTGTGCACCCTGTTGAAGTTTTTCTTTGGACATCAATGTGCCTTCTTTCGGGACTACTGCACACGTATACCTTGAATTACTGGGGTATATGCTAGGTTGACTAGCGAATGGGTAAAACTATGGCAATCCATTAACCTCGATCGCTAAAACGTGCCGAGAGCATTACGTCGACGCATGAAAACTATTGCCAAAAAAATGCACAAACCAATAAGAAACAGACAGGCATGGTAAATGATTTATCACGGCGATTGCCCTGAACGTTCGGTCAGACTAGTATGGCCAACAAGTCATGTATTTGCAAAATTGTTCATCTCATACGCGGCCGATTCTGTGGAGACCAATTTATTCGTGTTCAGCACAAACAAATTAAATGTACATCTCTAAACCTTTGTTATTGTCGAGTTGAAGGGGAGCCAAACTCAAGCAATTTTAATAAGCCTTTGTCATGTAACCTATAGAAAAGAGTTGAATAAGGGCGAAACAAAGATAGACAAAAATGTGCAATTTTGGGTTATACCTATTAACTGGCTCGAATATGGCCTGAGGTCACATGATCCGCGTTAGCAACTAGCTCCACTTTTGCCTGTGCGACAGCCAAAATCCGTTCTCCCGAAGCAAATGAAACGGTTGACTTTTGTTGCTGCGTACTTCTCGTTATCGATCAACTACATGACGTTTTCTGAATACCGCTCACTCACCCAGAGCAAACCCGTCCAGCTCGGTATGGTGACAGCCAGACACAAAAATTTGGTGATTGACTGAAACGGGAACGGTCGAACCACACTTTCATCGTGAGAAGTCTGAAGAAAAGTGTGCACAGAAATTTAATGATAAGTCACTCAACGATGTTGTGGACAGTTCTGCGATGCACAGGGATGATGGGTCATATCATTGGTCGACTTTTGGCGGGAAAACTTGGAGTGGCATTGTTTTCTGGATCATACCATCAGTGGTATGATCTACGGGGACTCGAGGTGGGAATTCTTACAGGGTGTACTGCTCATTTCTTGTTCATTTGTGTGCGGTATTTCGGATAACATCTACATTGGGCGACAGATAAAGTGAGTCACTGTGCCAACTGACTAATCGAATGAGGCACAGTACTTGACCAAGTCTAATTAGGTCAACTTCATTGAGGGGCGGAAGCGAGCGCTTTGAAGTACAGCCAACTGAGTGAACATGCCGCTCACTTTTACACATCAGTTCCGGCCAGACGGGCCGAGGCTAAATGACCATGACCATTTCTGTTGGTTAGGCGTGTTAACTACGCACATGCAGAAAAATACTACATCAATTTTTCGGGCTAAGCGTGTACACATCGTAAGTTTTTCAGTTAAATGTGTTAACAAAGGATTTAAGACACGGCTTTTATGTATACCCCAGCATCAGGTGATTATTGGTTGGCGATAAAAATACCCAGTCATCAGGTATCATATATGTTTTACTTCCAATTTTGTTAACAGAGAATGTGAAAAAAAATTATATGGACAGTTTTCGTGAGTTATGCATAAAGGGGAAATCAGTAGGATACAGTTCATTCACGTTTTCCCCCACCTAAGCTGCTGAGTTCGGGCAAGTTTCGGGCAGGCAGCAAAACTGATATTCCTCAGATGGCTGAGCTTACACTTTGGATTAAAAAGATCGGGGAAATTTGTTAAGAGGTGTATGGCAAATACGAACGATCGATGTTTGCAGATAAGTGAGAGTTCCGGTTTCGAACTACCGCAGCCAGAAAAGCGGAAAAGCTTAAAGCTGTTGAAATGTTTTCACAGATTGTTCCAGGGTCAGTGGAGGATCCAAACCTAATGCCATCAAAAACAAGAAACATGACGAATGTGACTATCGAACACAGTACAACGCAGTGCGCGGACAAAATTTCCGAAAACGTCTGAGTTGTTGAGTTAGAACATACTGAATGAGTCAAATGTTCGGTGTATCGTACACTGTAGAGGAATGCAACAAAAGGTGTATTACGACCGTAGAGTTCGGAAATATACAAGCCTTAAGTCAGGTTTGGGTTCAGTATATCCTTGAGAACACGCCGCAATGGACACATGATGTGATGATCAAAGATCGTGGGCATAAGTTATACTACGTTTACCAGGAAGAAGTAACGAGAAGGAAAAACCGAATGCACTCGAGATGGCAGATTCCGTAAGAAAAAGAGACCAGTAAGGCAAGCAATAATGGACTATCTAGAGCTAGAAGCGTGCAACTCCGTCAAGAAGGAGAGAATATACTAAGACTGGACGAGAGCAGCATTTTGATCAAAGAAAGTCCAGCTATTCAGAGCTCACACACAAGCTGCTGCAAAAGGTGTTGTAATCGATTGGCACCAACCAATCAAAAGCCAGCAACAACTGATACATCAAATTTGTTGGTAGGAGATGGTGATTAGAACAGGTTGTCCGAGTGCGTGTCCGATTAAAACAACCGAGTTGCTTAGGTCAAGTTCGCGGAACCTAAAGCCGGACGGACCAATCAGAACGTGACACGCTTGTCACCAAACACCGATCGTTAATGTGAACACTGCTGTCTCTGTGAACGAAACACAGTTTTCCTAATAAACTGAGGTTTCTCAGTGCCGTTCAGACCACAGCTGTTGTGATTTTCTTGACTCGGTAGCCGAATACGCGAGGTCACTCACAGATCACCTGCCCACACTCATCAAATGCTCAGTTGGCACTGGGCCGACGACGTCACACGAAACGCCTATCAAACGGCACTGACATTTAATCTCCTCGGGTCACAACAGTGGAGGGATTCCAGACACGCAATGGACAGAAATCTCAATGGATATACGGACCTGTTGTGACGAGATCTGTTCCAAGGGGACATCACAGATGTGGTAGGAGTAGATTTCTACTCGTTCGATAAAACTTTCGAACAAACATCTCCTGAAAATCACGAACTGAAACTTCAACTCACGAAGAGTCTGTGCACAGACCGTGTGGCCTACTCGTCCGAGCTAGTCGAAACATGGAAAAGATAGTTTAATCGGTGTGCTGGTTACCACGATTCGTGGTTTCTCAGATGGTCGACAGAGTGTGTAGTGAGACCAAGTGTGAGAAAGATGACTTATCGCGACAATCCGCCCAGCGGATTGAACAGTTTGAGGCACAATCCAACCGGTCTGGACAAGCTCATTCAACTGTGAATGGTGGAGAGTTCGTGATTGTTTGTGACGTCTCCGGAATTCACAGTGGCTCTATAGCTCAAGTTATTGAAACCGAGTAAGGCGCCAGGTCCGAACGTTCTTCCTCCAGCTCTTTGCAAACGTGATGGGAGAGATGGTTGTCTGAAACTATCACATCCCTCCGTCTCATGCTGAAAACTGCACCGGTATTCATCGACGGTCATCCGGGTTTTCAGAAACGTGTCAGCGCATCAGTGACATTCACAGGAGTATTGACCATGTTTTAATCACATTCGAGATGTTTGCGGGTCTCACAATGTGGCAGCTTCTGAGCGCATGGAGAGCACACCCGCTCGGAGAAGAGCAGTCTAGTCTCCAATCATGTCGCGGATGTGTGGAACATGTTCACTGTCCTGTTGCGATAGACACTGGAACATATGTACTCGATTTCTCAGCCAACGGCCGTGATATTTCGGAACGTATAGGCTACTTTTGACTTGGTTGTCCGACGTACTCTCGCGAGCTGTTTCCATCGTGAAATACTCCCACTCTGAGTGCACAGTGAGTGTGTGTGTGTGCACTTATGTCGAATGTTCTCCACGTCAAGTAGCGTTCTAAAGGTATGCCTGATCTTCCTTTCCTTTCCAACTTCGTGGTGGACAATATACTGAAATGAGCACTCAGAATTTCGGAGGATCTTCGGATTCAAATTCTACCAAACGGTCAGCTGACTGGTGTTTAGTATGCCGACCACATTACTCTACTCCTGTTTCTCTCAACTCAAGCGTCGATTTGACCATTTTGGCGAGTGCGGTTCTGGTAGTTCCCAATCAGATGATGAGATGTTCATCTCGTTCTGGTGAATCGCCTGGACATTCTAGTTCACCACTATTCTATCATTGGTCTGGCTCTCGGTGGAACGTGGTGTACACCACTTTTTCACCTGTGTTTGTGTGGACACACTAATCCGTAGTGTGCCCAGAGGCGTTTGTATAAATGTGATAGCCTTTTCCTTAGTTAGCTATGTCAAATCACTGTATCGTAGCGTGTTTCGGAAAAGGAAAACCTGAGTTCAGATTTTGGTTCAGAGTACTTCTCATCATGTGTGCATCACTTACTGATCGATACACTTGATGCGTGCAGTTAATCGTAGTCAGTCACGTGGCTTTCTTGGCGGGAATCACTGAAACGATGTACGAGTTATGTTAACAAGTAGTCTAGGCCACTCATGTCTAAAAAAATGATTGTAATCAACTCTTTTCATCTACATATCTTCACTGTAAAAATCGTCCTGCAGATTTGAAAAAAAAAACACCACCAGTATACTTTTGGTGATCGCATTGCATAACACAACAAGCATCATTAGAAGTTGGTTTTTTGTTCAAAAATGTGTTGTACACCGATACACATCTAAAAATGAAATTGGCAAGATGATAGGATCTTCACAGGTTACTGTGGTGCCTTCAAACTGACACGCCGCGCTGATTTCGACTAGTCACGTGGACATCATGTGTTTAAGCACCTGAAATATGACATTAAACTGTCGACATTGCGGTCACCGTGTTGCTTTTCTGGTGGTCTATATCTGATCAAATTGCCATATGATTAGGCCCCTCGCAATTGGCAACTCATTCGTCATTTTCTGTATCCACACATTTGCACAGGTGCAAACTTCCTGTTGCCCTTCGTCTTTTCAAGTCAGCTTGGCAGTGCCTTAATTCGTACACTGCACGTCACTTTTATTAAGAATTAGCTGCATATTTTCAAACGTCAAAATCATTCCTCTTTAGAAGACGATCAGCTCATCGCTTGGCGTTACCGGGACAAATGTGAAAGATTGTTATTCATAGGGGGTCCAGTCATGCGACGGTTGGTTCACGCCCAGCCACCAGTGAAGCGATCTGACAGTTGCAATGCCCACCTGGTGGTTCACACATCCGGTGTTCCCGGGACCAGCCGGCGTTAGGGCTGCAGAGCAGTCTCAAGGCATCTCTGCAACCTGAGGCGACTTTATAACGTCGTCGCGTCTTCCCACGTATACACACAATTCGCTTTTTATGAAAGCTATTCTGATAGCGTTTTTTTGTTTACTGAGAAATCCGGTTGTTGCCATCCGGTTACTAAGAGCGATAGATCCACAGGATGAGGTGGACTAGTGAGGAGAGCTACGCGTTATTTGGAACCTCATCGAACTCGGATCAGAAGGCTAGGAGATATGCACGTGTACCTGTACTACTTTGCAGAAAAATGGGCTTATTCACAGCATCACCAACATGTTTTTAGCACCAGCCAGAGGTCAAAAGCTTCCGGCTGTTGCTCCCTGCATTTCTTATCGACCTGATGTTGTCAGCGAAGTTTCCACGATCGTTTCTCCGCATCAACCTACGGAACGTCATGACACAATTACTAATTGCTTTGAAATAAATAAGTGAAATGTACTATCGCGGTAGATATATGGTTTCCAGTAGTCCCTAGAATTTGATGTGAACGTAACAAGAATCTCGATGACGTAGCTGATTGGGTCCAAGCTCATTCCGTTTGTTCTGGGACCCACGGCATCATACTGGTAATTGCCAAGTTCCCAAAGAAAACCAGATAGGACTGTCAAACAGGTTGACTTTGTCCACTGACACCTTCTGATGTGACCGTACTTTCTCAGTAAGCCCAAGTGGAGGAAGGATTGGAGATTCGCATGACCCTCAAATGTGGCTTTGTCTGTCTGACGTTCAACCAGATGTGCTGTTCCGTTCAGCAATACACGTGATCTCTCATACCTTCTGGCATTCTGGACAGATTTTAGGGTGATCCTAACCACTATGTAGTCATTCTTACAGGCTATCCCATGATACATGTTGCGTTGAATACCTTACCCTGTTAGATAGTATGAATTAGCCCTGTTTTTTACTCCAGTCGGATGTCCATTAGGTTGTCGCGTCGTCCTGACCAAGGAAGTAATGCTTCAATTGCCCCCATCAAGACATCCGGCACAAAAGGACATGGCAGCATTCTAGTGACAGCCGTTTCAACTATGAGATCATTTTGACGGTAAATACATGAAGATGAAGCGTTTTGACTGCACCTGCCCTGGAAGAATTGCAAATTTTCCCCGGTTACTGGCAACGGGATGGTTTATTCGATTTCCACCAAATTTGGATAATTTCCTGTCCTTCTTACATCAGAAGACGTTATCAGGCTGATGCCTGAACTTTAAGGAGAATCTTGTTTCGAAGTAGAAGGTAGGCGAAACTTTGCATTCTTAGTGACAACACAAGCTTAACAGAAAGATTGATTACCTCTAGAAGTTTTTGCTGGATGCATGTATTAACATACGTGCGGTGTGTTTGGATTATTTTTTATTTGAATACTATGCTTTTTCTGTTCTGTAGGAAACTATGTTTCATATTCGAAATTCAACCTTAAGTCAAAAATGATTTTATGCTCAGCAGCAGTCAGAGTACCTTCAATTTCGGCCCATCACATGACACAGAAGTGAGGCAATTTCACAATTCGTTGAGCCCGTCTTATAGTCCTGGTGAGTTCGTTGGTGGAGAAAATGCCATTCGGGCCAACAACCATCAAGAATAGCAAGCTGTTGACACAGAAAACAATAACGACCACACACCGCCAAAAGTAACAAGTTTATTCAGTAATTAACAAAACTTTTGAGTTGATGTAGGTTTTGAATTTGAGGCGGTTATCTGGAAGACTGATAAAATCGGGTGGCCTTCCGTTTCTAGTGTCATGTGCCGCAGAACTCTTCTGGAAAATATCACCACACAGATACATGCCCCAACCCCTCTATGCACCTTGGTAACCTACATTCAAGCATGTAGTCTTGATGTGCACTTTGAATTAGTGTTCAGCCATTGGAAACAGAGCACACAAGAAGCACCACATGTAAGTTGGCAATCTAAACAAAATCACCACAGCATGCAGTTGTAGGCGGAAAACTCTTAAGGCTTTTCTACGATATACCTGACTTTCTAGCGTGCAAACCTTTATATCCTAGACCTAAACAATCGCAGAATGCAACACTTGGTATCTTTAGTAGAATAGATAATTTCCTCTAGGACTGGGAACTGCTCTAGTTTCTCCGTATTTACGGATGGAAGAAATTTTCTAAGTATATATTTTTCACAACTTTGTCTATGTATCGTACAACCTCAAGAAGATGAAATGTCAAGATTCCTTGTTCAACCCCGACTCTAAGGAGCATGTAAGATGTTACGAACACAAGAAGAATGTTCAAAGATCTCAAGCTAATGCTGTCACATACTGACATTCTTGGTAGAACTCTTCATACTAAAAAATCTCACCGATGTACGTTAATTCATTTGCCACTGCCACTGTCATTCTGTCTCACAGATCTCCTATGATCTGAAGAATAAACAATGTAACTAAATTTTAGAAGTAACATGAGGGTTAAATGTGGAAAAGTAAATTGTGCTTTCGTCGATAATGAGGTTAGAAAACCCTGTCTGTCACACATGTCTCTGTGGAAACGGCTGATCCAAAATAAACACTAGCAGAGAAGATTAATGTCCTCTGAGGACAAGGAAATGGAAGCCCTTTCCTTTTGGTAATACTCTGAGTGGGCCTATTGAACGTTCACCGCCCTTACGTACTTTTAACGACGCTTAGGTGGCATGGGATCCGATTCCGACTTCTTACACATGTATCCCGTTTGACAAAAAGACGCAGGAAAATGGGAAGATTATACGAAAAAGCGATGTACATGGTGTGGTGCTACGTGAAAGCTACCTCCCATAACAGAAGAGTCGATATTTACTTCGGACCACTGCTATGGAAGACTCAACATGAGAAGCACAGCCGGCACGATGTTTGTGGCGTACCTCACACATTCCCAGCGCTAAACGTGAATGTGGCTCAGCAATCTCGCCTGGGGTGTAGTGAGCCATTTTATGTATGCATGACGAACTGGCTATACCGGATGGAATGAACTTTGAGGGTCGTCTTGATAATCTATCATTTATACTATTCAGTCTTATTCTGTTTGGTTTGTGAACTGGCGGTAAGATCATTTTCTGACCTCATGTACATACTGATTTTCAAAGTGGCTCAACCCGAAATACGGCGCTGAATATGGGGAGCACCTCTTGAAGAAGGTATATCGTGGTTGAATTGGAATCTGGGACTGGACAGATTAGAAGTAGTTTTTAAAGCTTATGCACATCGGACTTTTTACTGGGCGGTAATACAGGAGTATAGAGTGACGGAAGGGCAGAACGAAACAAAAACATCAAACACGGATTTTCATTTTAGAAATGTTAAAATCATGGAAGCACTAATTGACTACCTGTACACACCTGAGTGTACAACGCAGCACTGGTTGACCAGATGAGCACTATTTGGAACAGTTACTGCCGTTTGTTTTGGGGTTGTTTCATCAACCAGCCGCTGAGTTGGAAGGCCTACGTTTTTTTCTAAGTATGGCCTTCATAAGACTATTTGCGCCCAATCTAATTGGTGAATACGCTTGTATGCATTTATTTTAAAAGTGACTGCCTTAGTTTACCAGTTGAGCGGCCAGGGCAAATTCATCTAACCTGTTGACTTAGTTTTTACTAGCATGGACCTATCATAATAAGCATCAAAAACAACTTTTCGATTAGCATTTGTAGGAACAAGTTGATCGAGTAGCAATTCATTAGAAAAAACAACGTGATAGCGAGGTGTGATTTCTTTGAATTCGGAAAGTCGGAGAGTATACTGACTTGAGTATTGAATATTACATTTACCAGAGTTAAACAATTACGAAGCCTACTTTTGCATCATGTCCATTTCACCCCTCTATTTAGAACACCTGCTGTTCAATAAAACTAGTTGCGAAGTAGCAGGCTTGAACACACAGATACCCTGTACAATCGGAGATTTATGTGTGATCTACCCCGGGTGAATCGATTGGCAGTGCATACAGAGACCCAAATGCGCACACTGAACAACGTCTTCAGGTACATAAACATCATACTGGATAAACCACGGTGGTACACTTTAGTGAAGTGTACTTTCGTGCTTGAACATGCAAATTCTACAACTAAAAACAAATATTGCACTTGTGTTTTGTCACGCTGAAACAGCTTGCGGATGAAAGCGATCATATAGGTGCGCCAGCCTGGGTGTACCTCAACTTGAATTGCGTCTATCCGAACTGACTCACCCCACTCTTACCAGACATGCTAATCAGTGATATTCTGTTGGGTCAATATCGGTGCAAGTATCAAGACACAATGCATGCTTAAAAGCTGCTTGGGGTTTAAATCACAACTTATCCAAGTCAACGAAACCAGCCTAACCCAACCTTTAACTGCCAGTCATATGCTTACGATAGCTTTTGATCAAACGCCCTGTCCAGCTGTTTTGAAGCATTTTTCATCATATGTGCAGTTGGGTCAGTCTGCCTGCACGATTGCACCACTCATGGAATTGGACTGGAGTCACATAAGGAGAAACTCATGCCAGCAGTTGTACCCCGGGAGATGCCCATCAGCCATGGTTGAAATAACCGACTTGGGACGAGTTAGTTGAATGTACAGTTTGGGTCCAACCAGACGAGAAATCTTAAAAACACTGGAAGAAAACGGAAAGACTGTGCAAACATAAACCAGGTGTGCCTAACAACATGAAGATTAGACGAGGACTGTCAGAAATGGGCACTCAAAAAACGCTACACAGGCTACAGTATTTGTCTTCCCACGATTATAGGCCCGGATGCAGAGCTCGGAGTTCAAACCATTTCATGGGAATTCCATCTGAAGGGCTTATCCAAAGAGCTTAGCTGAAAACAGGTTTCCGAACCGAGTCGATTTGCTGTACGGCCTCAGCATGGTCGACGACATCTGTTTCGGATTAGCCCCTCCAAGTGACCGAAGCCAAATGACGTCTATGCTCAACCATCACCAGAAGTGGCTTGCGTTGCACTAATTGTGAATCCATTCATACACCACGTATTCAATGTAAACCCGAAAGGATAAATCCTGAAGGTGTGGGAGTCAAGACTATTTGACCAACCGGCCAATGTTGGTTGCGGTTGGCACAGTGTTATAACCACAGCCAGACTAACTACCATGAGAGTGTACGGACAGTTTAGGTCAAATCAGTTAGCTCCGTTTGGCCATCACGGTCCACGTTCGTTAACAAATTACGGTTTGCACACATCTCTACAACCGTCGCAGTGTTTGAAATGTAACGCTTGGCTGAGAATCAAAATGCATCGATAAGTGCAAATGGGAAAAGTGAGAATGCGATGCTCCCCTAACGGATTGTGCTACCACGACAGTTTTTCCATCAAACGACAGAAATTAAAAGGCCGCGCTTGTAAGCAAAACAGATCTACAAAGTACTAAAAGGTTAGATGGAACGCAGCTACTTTCCATGAAATTATAGACATGCCACGTCGTCCTAACGTGTGCCCCACTAATTGTGAACTGTGATGTGATCTTATGTGATCGTGTTGTCGAAGCACTGAGCGGTTGCTAGCGTTATTGAGGTATGTTATTCTGCTTCCTATCAGTGCCGCAGTTGACAATTTTAATCCTGGATTAGTGCCGTAGTGAAGGCTACTTGCTGCGTCGTCGAGATCGACACGGATAGCCAGTTGAAAAATTATTTCTAACTTGAGCTGTTTTGTTTACTACAAACCTGTGTTGTCAGGGGAAAATGACATGTCCAAGATACCACGTCCAGTTAATTTGTGTTGACACCAAGCATTCGCCCTATACGGAATTTGGTTGATGGTTTACTACTTAGGGTGCCATATCGATACAGGCATGTGCTGTTCGAACTGGACTGAGCTAAGGGCGTGACGTGCAATCCGCAAGAATAAAGTTTATTCACAAACTGGCCGCCTTAGGACTGGACACACTGCAAATGTGAATGCCTCTGACTGTAATGTAGTACCGATAGTTTCATTTCACCGAAGACGTGTCGGAAGCATGGGTCCTCTGGCGACTGGTTAGTTCCGTGTGTCTGACTGTGGTTTTGTTTGATTATTTTGTACCACACTTTGTACGGTTCACTTTGTCGGACAGTTTGCGGTACGGTTTATCATGTTGGAATGTGAATGTGATTAACAGTATGAACAGCATGTCGTGCTGATCTTTATTCATGCTGCCTGTGGTGAAAGTGCGGGGGGGGACAACGAGCAAGTTCACCGGGAGTCACGTGGGTACCTGGACGGTTATCTGTAAATCATTAGGGATGTTGATTAAAATGTTTGTTGCAACAGACACTGTTCATGATCTGCAAGAAATTTGTCGACAGTGCACATCAATAAGTGACTGTTCTGCTATTAATGTACTGCGACTTGTGAACAAGAACCTCTAAGAGGGCTTTGTCAACCCACTCAAGAATGCAACACATCGAAGGCCGTTGAACACTGGATGCTCAAAAACACAAGTATCAGCTGTATCGGAAGGCCCAATTACAGGAACTCCGGTTGTCGGATGCAAACAAACTAGTCTTGTGAAGGTGCCAGTCATCAGAGAAAGATGTACATTCCCAACAATAATTACTGAGGAATCATTATTAGTTATAAGCGTAACCATACAGAAACTGAATTTTGATATGTCATTAACCACTATCGGATTCCTTCAGTCCGATGTCACCAGGGCCTGAACCTTGTGGCATGAGCGGGAATTGATTGGGTACCCACTGTCGTATCTTTCTTCTTCTATGAGAACGCTGCGGGTAATACCAATATTCTCATAATCATTTACAAACTAGAACATGTCTGTCTCCAAATGCTGCACCTGAAAGTAGTACCAACACTGGAATAACTGGGAATGCGTCAGTACGTTTGATTTTGACAGGGTGGTGCAGCACCACAGTGTGTTTTTTGCGTAAGTGAACATCTGCCCGAAGCGTTTGAGTGTTGATGGAGTGGTAACCGTAGACCCTGTTTACGTGGGAGTGGCTTCCGCGGTTACCAGATATTACTCCATTAAATCTTCTTCTTTGAACTACCTCAAGCAAGTGGTCTACAAAGAACGTCCCAAAGTACTAGCGGAACTCGAAGTGACCATAATTTTGAAATGTAACACAGTCTGTGATACTGCTTCACAGCGTGTTTCACTATTATGCTTAAGGAAAATGTTCCTGTGATAACAAAATCACAATGCACATTTTGAACATTTCGTGTGAATATATGTTGTATGTACTAACGCGTTCTTTTCCTTTAATCTCTTCGTGACGAGGATGCTGGTCTGTCGGTAGAGCACCATATGTCTAAAGTTAATTGGCACTTCCGTATACTTGACAGATATAATTAAATTTGATTGAAGTATAGAATGTGAACGATCTACTGCCGAATACTGTCTCTATGAGATAATATTTCGGTTCCTGTATGCTGGAATGCTATGAAGCAGAAAGCATAGTGTTTCGTTTTTTAACGTTGTTCAAGTTGGGCAACATACTTTATGACATTGGAGGCAGAATCACATTAATCTGAGAGTACCCAGTACTATCTACATACTGTTTGTGGTTCATTTGTGAAGTGCAAAATGGTCTCAGGATCGGTAGTTGTTTCTCTTCCTAATCGTTATCTACTGGTGCGATCTTTCTTCGGCAGTACAGTTCATCAAGTCCAAGTTACACACAACTTTCGGGGCAGTTCAGGGTTCCAAAGAACAAAGCACATCAGAATGGACGGCATTTTTGTCCATGCTCATCTTGGAGCGTATACGGAGATGAAATGGCTAAAGAAGACTTGCTGACAAAAAATGTAACGAAACGGCTCAGTGACAAGGTCGCAAAAATGAGAGGTGTCGAGCGACGTTTATTGTTTTCACAGTATGGCTATAATACATCACGTCAGAGCCCACCAATGGTGCAGTAATCTTAAAAACAGCATGACGTGCCCTAACCTCGATAGGTAAATTGTTAGTTTCTGATCAGTCCTTCAGTACTTTGTGAAGTTCTGTCGGTTGTGAATGTATCACTTTGATACCTATCGTTTGATAGAAAAACTGTCGTGTTGGCACAGTCCGTTAAGGAAATATCGTGTTCTCACTTTACTCATTTTCACTTATCGATGCGTGAGGGTTCCCAGCCAAGCGTTGCCTTTCAAACGCTGAGACGGTAATGTGTTAACGATTGTGGACCGTTGTGTGTACAGCGACATGTTGAAGCCGTTCATCAATCCGACTGAATTCGACGTGTTTTTGGGTAAGCCCTTCAGATGGAATTCCTACGAAATAGCCCGGCCTCCGGACTCTACATCGGGATTCAACATTGTGGGACGATCAATAGTTTTAAGTTTCGGTTCAGTGTAACAACAGAGTTCGACTTACTTCAGATCAACCTTCTGGATCGAAAGAACCTCCACATACTGCGACCTTTTGAGATCGAATTCAGTCTGGTCATCGCAGAACATACGCTGACTCCTGAACTCTTATCTGAACGACTCAAGTCTGGCCACGCGTCTAGTACAGAATATGGCTACCACCCTATGATGTCGCAACTCAACGCAATGGCGCTTAGCGCGAATACTGTGTTATGGAGTGAGTGCGTACGGAGAGTGGCCTAACAGTGGCGATAATCGACAGATCCATCCAAAGTTGAGTCACCGGCTCAGTATGCTATCGGCGATTACTCACCAAATTACTTCCAGCTAAGAGGAGCGAGCGTAGCTGATATGGGACCGACTGTTCCACGTGTGTAAAAATGGTGAGTAACGGCCTGTAGAGGTAGAAAACCCCAGTGTCAGCAAATGATTCTCATCGTCGCTGTTAACGCCATTCTTATCAAGTAGTCGACACTCAAAGAGTGATGAGACTGATCGTCCTCCTTCATGTGAGCTAAAGTGCTCCCAGTTGTGCGACAACGAATTCGATATCAACCGGGCAAATGCTCTGAAACCAAGAATACAAATTATTGTTTGCAATAGTATCGTGGGGCGAAGAATAATGACTTATCTGTCAAATCAGGTCAGATTCGTAACCAGGACTTGATCGGATCCTTACACTTTTTCTGTCCTCGATTGCAAGTTTCAGTCACCAAGCTATTACGTTTGACAAGTTGGCAACCAAATTGGGCACCCTTTCCAACCGGAACTGAGTAATTCGTGTGCAGGTGACATTACCGAACAGCAGTGTAGATATCCGAGCAGTGTTAAACTCTGGATAAAACTAGGGCGGGTATAAGAGGTTAATGAGGGTGGACAGAACGGTGTCGGAGATTTGATAGTTACGATTCTTCGCCTTGGAGCGGTCGCCCTGGTCCATTTAAGAGGCAGAATAAATAATGTTGAGAACGACAAAAACCATAGCAATTTACTTGTGGACGTCCACTGTACAAGTTGGGCCTCTGTGCGAGTGATAATTTGATGTGTTTTGCTCACTTCGGATTGCAAGAACCTTGACACTGCTAAGAAAACAAACGTGTAAACACATCTTGAGAGACATATGAATACCGTTAAGGACGTTAAAGTTTATTTTCAAAAATGGTGATTGGTAGACACACACACAGTTCACTAGCAAATTGCACAAGCCAGACCTTAATAACTGAATGCGGTGTTATTCGGACATGCATTTTTACACCTCGGGTTACGGACCCAAATAAGCATACGTATTCCAAACAAATACTCACGACTACTGAGTCGTATTACGATTCCAGCGTAGGGAGATTTTCGTACCATTTGGACGAACTAAGCCATAGCTTTCACCGATATGGTATTGTCTTCTTTGACGGTTAAGATGTGATTGCAGGGTCATGGTTTGAGTGAGTGTTTCTGAAACTAATGACAGACCCACAAAATCCGGGACACCTGGAGCTAACACTGTGGAGCGGGCAGTCCAGCTAGGTACTCCTCTGGAATTGTCAGCCAATTGATTTAGCTCATTAGTAGTTGAGTTATCCGTCTCTTGCTTAGGTTCACTGACAGCTGGGCGCCCTAGGCTAAAAGTGTTTACTAGTATGTTCAGAAATGAAGCAGCCAGCAATTAGTTAACTGTTCCGGTTGGCTATGCTTCTCAAGCAACTAGTAGGATATGCTTGCGCTTTCTGCTGATGTCTCCATTAGCTTGTTATGCGGAGTGTCATAGGGAATATCCCATCTGATATCCAGTGGTTCTGATGAACTTTCTGAAAATCACTGTACCTGCTGCTTGTAGAGCTTGTGACGTCCAGGTATAGCAGTTGTTGGGATCTTTGAGGATTGAATTTTTGAGCTTTCATTCCAGGCTAGACTGTTTTACACACTTTCTCACCGTCCTGACTAGTATCTCGAAAACCAGCACTTACGGTCAGTGGGATCGTTGTCCAACAAAGTTATGGGTTAGGCGACAACTTGTGAACACGCGGTCTGAATTTGAGTGCATTCCAATAAGAACGACAAATCTAAATGAAGCACCAGTTAACAGATTTCAGTCAGGGCAGATACGGCCGTTGTATTGAGGACTGCACCTAGTCGGGTCTAATTTTATGGAGGCGCTCGTAGAGTCAGCTGATATGTATGCTGTTGAGCAAAAAATGGCCACTTTCCCGTGATCAAACCGTCCATACACTATGTACACATTGCAATCTCGTAGATGGAACAAGGGAATAGGGTCAGTCAGTATCAGCTAGCACGACTCTCACTCTCAAGTCACCGTACTTTTACTTGTGTGCACTTGCTTCCCTGTCTTAATTACATAGGTGACCTTTGCAGAATGCCATCCAATTTCCCAGTAGACAGTTATGCTGAAGAGTGGTCATATCCGTCGTCTTAAAGCCTGCTTAGAGGACGTATCCCGAGTGCCACACCCAGTATGAAGTCGTACCAGAAGATTGCTTGATAGTGGATGAGTTAACCTCCTGTTGGTCACAACATTATTCTCCTGAAATAGCTCGCCATTTTAGAAAGGTATTAGTGAAGTTTTCGACCAAATTCTTTGACTTGAAAGCCTGTATCGCAAGGTCACGGATGAGCCGTAGTGAATTATAACTAGTATCTTTTCCCTGGCAAACGGATGCGATATTCTTCCAACCCCATGAGTCTGTAGTTTGTGAGACGACTGTCTGTCGACGTGATCATCACACTATAGCGTAGCCCAGTAGACCACCAAAAACCGTAAATCCTTAAACCACATCCAAATCCATTCTTTTCGCGACAGATGATAGAACCTAAAGAAAAGAAACAGTGCCAGGACATAACGATACACAGTTCATCTGAAAGCATATTTAATTCTTGAATCATAATCATCATAATAGACAGGAGTACATTATTGGTTCCCAGTGATGCTCAACTGTGACACGAGCATGGAGAAGAAAGAAACAGACCCTGTATAGGAAAAGCGAAGGAACACAAGAAGGAGACGGGGAAGGACTTAACTATTGAAAAATCTCTACGTCTAGATTCAAACATTCAACATCAAGGTGCCTACACCTTGCAAACAAACAATCAAGCTATAAGTAAGGCAGCTTCCTTAAGGCTTTCACTGCTCCGCGCCATCAAATGCACTCATTTCACAGACAACTCGTTAAAACAACGACAACATTCATGTTACTGATCCCGATTAGCCATCTCACCTAAATTCTCCGACCACCGACTGTGAGCGTCGGAGATTCTCACCTTGAGAGGTAAACCCAAAATGCAGTGGCAAAACCCTTCGTGAACGATTTCATTTCTATACGCCAGGTCATCATCTTCCCACCTTGCACTTTACACTAGTCGGCCGCAACGTCGGCAAAGAGTGTTCTGTGTACCAGACGACTAGTTCCCATCCTTAATGCACGAACTAACCATCTAAGTCTGTGCAAATGTACGGAGTGAACAAGAGAACTCGTTCGACAATCAGTGCCGAACACCCGCTTCCTAATTCCTTCGCTACTTACTCGCTGGCCCCACCCGGTGAGAGCATCAGTGGTCATATACCTAAAGACAGTTCACGTATTCTTCACTTAGCAGCCTAGTGCCTAGAAGTAATACGGTCTTCAATGTTGCCAGAGGAATACCTCTCTGTCACCAAAGATGCCTCAGTGTAGCGAAAACCACCGTAATCTTAGAGACACGCGCTTCTGTTTCATTTCCTACACCTACACGGCCACTGATGCAATTTTTCAGACACACCAACCGGTCAACAACCCCATGACTTCAATATATAACAATAAATCCACGTAATCACGACACTCTTGCAGAAGCATTTTGCGTTTTGAAGTTGTAACTGGCATTCCGAAGCATTTAGCAGAACGCGAAATAGCTTCTAGCGTTGCTTATGTCACTTGGAAAGTGTCAAACAGCAATATTATTTCGTCAGCATAATAAAAACCAGTCAGCCTTCCACCAGGTAGGAGATCCACGCCAGGATCTTTTAAGTGCTGCAAACAATCCCCCATTACATCATCCATCATAAAATTAAACAAAAATAGCAAAAGAGGACAATCTTCACGTACCCCGCTCATGGAACTAAAACTGTCAGTTCACCGTAAACCCTAACCTGAGCCAAAGTGTGGGAACAAAACGCTGACGGCATTTCCACATACTTGGTCGGTACACCTCCACGTTAAAGCGACTCTAAAAGTACGGATAGATCTACCGAGCCGGACGCATCTTTATAGTTGACAAGTATGACAGCTGTTGGCCGGTGGTACACACGATGCTGTTCCAAAGCTTGACGAAGTGTAAAAGATTGATGGATGTAACCCCGCCCAGGGCAAAACCCTACCTGTTCTTCCCTAATGTTTGCTTCTCAGGCTGCAGTGAATCGGGGAAGTATGGTGGTTGCCAGAACCCTAGAAGAGGCTGATGTCAAAGTAATACCCTTATCGTTTTCGCAAAGGCCCTTGATACCTTCCTTGAATATGGGAACTATCACCAAGTGACCTCAGCATGCAGAAATGGTCTCCGTCGCCTAAACAAGTTGGAACAACTGAGTCAGAGCTTCTACTAACGCCTCCTCTCCACTCTTTCAAATGTGTTAATCACTTAGCAATCGGTGCTCGAAGTTGGATTGTAAGAAAGCAATTTAACTTGATGTTATGCCAGTAGAACATACTAGAGTCTGAACTATCTTACATGAAAATAACGCCAATTTGTGAATGGAGCAAATCCAGGGAAAGACCATGACACGAAAGTGCATCCGGAAGAAGAATACCTCAAAGCGCACTTGTATTCCAACTTCTACTTAGGTGTGTTTATCTCCTACTGCTTATAACCATACAGGGAAACAACCTCATTTATGTGGTTGTTGTTGTTGTTCTGGAATATCATTTTCAAATGTCCATTCGAGCCTGTCGATTACTTTACATCTATAAAACCGCGTCAGAAGCTTACTTACTAATTTATCTTCTTAATTTTAAGGTGGTCGATTTGCATCTGGTCGAAAAATGGGACATATGCGGTTGAAATGTGGCATTTAGTTTAGCAACACAAAACAATGACCAACACAAACGGTAAATAGAACATTTAAAAAATGACTGCTTGAAATTGCTTATTGTCTAGTTCCATTCGACGGACTAGTAAAAGCTAATCGTAAGGTGAACATCGCTTCTAGTGATAACGACCATAGTTAAGTAACCCGAAGATAGTGTATAACCACTAAAACAGGTGAGTTGATTTTATAATCTTGTTGGTGTACCGAATGTGTCATGCTTAGTAAAAGAAGACTGGTTTGAATAGTTGTTGATAGAACGAAAAGAACAGTTGAACAGAATGACCAAAAAACTATGACCACTTTGTTCACTTGTACTGATGGTGAGCTGAAGAGAGTTCGAAACTCAATAATCGGGTATTCTTTTAGTTTAGTTTGCAGCTAATACTCATGCTGTATACAGATAGTCCTGCTATGCAAAATCGCAGTCTACAAATGCTTTGATCAGTACTGTAGTAGAAATAATCGTTTGAATGTTCTGACCACTAATCGATCGCGTTTTGCTACCAAACTACCGAAATATTACGAACTTCGTGATGGCCAACAGAAATCAAGTCAGGAATTCTTCGGTGCCACTTTACCAGATAAAATTATTGCATACAAAATAGGTGTACTTCTGTATATGCATACGTTGACCACAGCAGCCTAAACAAAACAGTTCAATTTCACGTATGTGTGCGGTTGCGGATCCAACATAACTAGAAACTAGTTACCAATCGGTATAGTGTCATTACAAGGTCAAGTAGTAGTGAACCAAGAGATATTTCGTAGCAAAAACAAAGTGTTCTGGAATGAATTAGTCAAACTGGTTCATGAATAACACATGGATCAATATGTTTTCGTGAATAGTGTACCTCTTTGAGCACGAATTTGGTTGAAAATTTACAATTGTGCTCTTCGCCTTATGCTAGAGTTCTCATTTTCTAACGTTCTTCGAGAAATTAAGATCTTTAGGATGATCATTAGCCAGTTCCAGTTTCTCCTCACATGAAATGGCTGGGACAAACTACATAGAATAGGTAAATTAAAGGAACCCCAGTGATTTCTTGACAGCGTCCGCTTATGGAACAACTTTGATTCATGTGTGTAACATATATACATATATATAATGCGTACATATAAGTGTACTTGAATGCACACAAATCGTGGGATGGACATGTGCACATATATGTATATATACCCATACCCCGATTCTTGGTAACCTAATTGCACTCAGGTTGCTGGTATAATGCTTCGTACTATACCAGTGTTTCGGTATAGAGCATTTGTTCGCTATATACTGCGTCCACTGCCCACATTGCTAATCTAATCAAGCGCTCCCAATTACCATCATAATGAGATGTGTAATGTGAATAGAAACTTCATTGGATACCTATCTGCGACAGCTCGTGTCTAGTTATACATTGGTTTAATCATCAACCCATCTATTACTTTCACGGGTGGTTGGCCACAGTTCGCACAAAACCTACCGATGTATGTAGCCGTGTGACATCCCGACACAACAACACTCTCACTAAAGACAGAAATAACAACAGTTGTCGTTCGAAAAATAACCTTTTTGTTCTCATGGAACTCAGCTAAGATTCGTCCACCTTGTACAAGGATTGGATTGGACGAACTCATCCCTGCGGGGTCGATCAATGACTCACGGAAGACTACGGACAGTCATTATCCTCAACTCGAGCAAACTGGTATGCTAGCACAGTGGCCAATCCACATTGCAGTCTGACGTAGCAACAGATTTTGTTATTACTGACCAGTAGTGTGGCAGATTTATGATTTTAGATGAGACCCAGTTGTGAAAAGTCAGGGCTTCGGCTAGATTCGAACCAGCGACAGACACAGCATGCCTCAACGCGGCAAGCGCTCTACCAGCTGAGCTACGAAGCCACACCAGGAGTTTGGGTTTTCATATAACCAGCATCGGAGTGAAACGAGTTAGTTAAGTAAGTCATGCGTTAAAGCGAACAACCCATAAGCGGAATCGGGCAGACCAACATCTACGTTTAAATCACAAGGGGTTCGACTTCAATACAGGAGAGAGGCTCCAGGAAAGTTACGTTCTCTAATATCCCCTATCTTGACAGAACTGACAACACCGCAAGAAGCATACTTGACTTGAAACAACGACAGTTCACAACGGCTTGTAGCAAATTCAGTTGGTAACAAGTGTCAGCAGCGACCTCGGCATCTCAGCTTTTAATTGTAAATTGTTGAAACAAATTATAGCTCATCACACTTTAGGAGCTTGACCGACCATTTGATTTTAACTCACCAGAGGCGTCAATTTTATTGCGGATCATATTCGAGAGTATTAAGGTACCTCACATGCAGTCTACGGTATCTCTGAAAAATATCCCATATCTGGTAGTCCGGAAAATCCTAAATGTGGCGCTCAGTTTCGCCGGAGAAATTAATCGATGAAGTATATGGCATCACCGTGGTCTTAACTGCATAGGATAGCTGTCCTTGAAAGTAGACTTGAAGGAATTTAATTATAATATGAATTTTTTTCAGTCTTTCGCGTACGGATACATTTTGATTTAGTAACAAAACGGAAGGGCTCCTTGAGGCGTCTAACTCAAAAGGTCAGTTAACATAGTGTAGTGAAAACCTATTCGATTCAGCGCTTATCCGCATCCCGACACAAAAGACGATCTGGCAAGAGACCAGTCCAACGTGGCTTTAAGATATTACGTCGGAGCTGGACAAAACGTTTCAGTGATACATCCTCTGTTATTCACGAAGTACCCTGTTCCGCATTGCAGCAACCAGCTTACAACTTGTGACTGCCTGAGTCACTGAGACCAGCCAATGATAGACTGTGATTTCTTTAACAGGGACATACATCTATGAATGTGGGTTCTCGTTTTATGAATAACAACTAATTCTTGCAAACTGTTCAAGGCAATCTTCTTACTGCTCACACGGGAGATTTCTTCTCATATACGGTCCTCAATCCTGAGTATTACACAGAGGTATGACACAATCTTGAAGTAACAAAGCGTTGAATAGCATAAAATTAGGTGGACCAATAAGGATCCTATGTAGTTAAGATCGTCGTTATCAGAATGGTGGTGGTGTAGCACTTTAAGTTATTTGCTGTCTGGAAACGTCTCCCTAACTCATCCGCATCCGTGTACGTCATTGTACATCTCACGAGCACAGCGCCTACCTGGCTGATGGAAACCAACTTCCTTTAAATTCTCTATCAATCAGCAACGATTTATTGAATAATACTACGTATAAGCCACTGTGGTTAAAACCTACTCGATTCACCGCTTGTCCAAACCCCGACACAACAAAAGATCTGGCAAGCGGCCAATCCCAAAGTCGCGTTAAAGATACAACATCAGGATTGGACGGACAGTCTCAGTGTTTTGCCTTCCGTTAGTCGCCAATTTGTTTGTTCCGTATTCCGTCAATCAATATACAGTTTATGATGTGGCATGTGCTAATGAGATCAGCCAATGAGAGACAGTGCTTTCTTTAATACTGTTGTACATCCATAACTTCGGCGTCTAAACTCATGAATAACAACTGCTTACTGATATCAGTACCAGGTCTTTTCCTTATTATTTGCGTGGGAGATTTCAATTCAAGTACGACTTCTAGGGCTATTCGAAGTCCTTAATTCCGAGTATAATAAATTGGCGTCGCGGAATGGAACTGCCTGCAATCGAACGATTAAACCTTCATGCTGGTGAAAGTGAAATCGAGGAATGGGTCGAACGGTTTGAACTATGGTACAACACTCGTCGTGATGTGAATAAGGAAAACCAATCAGCTTTCTTTGTTCCCGCTGGTGGCCATGAATTGTATTCATCACTGAAGAATCTGGCCAACTCGAACGCCCCAGCCTCATTGTCATTCGACGAACTAAAGAAACTGCTGTTAAAGCACATGCTTCCTCTCAATTTCCAGGTCACAGAACGGGCTAAGTTCAATTCATTAGTGCGTTCAGCAGGCACGAGTTTCCTTTCTACGGTTTCCATTCTACAGTTGCAACAACAAGCTGCTCGTTGCAACTTTGGCTACGAGCTGGAGGAGATTTTGCGGGATCGATTGATTGCTGGTGTCAATGGCACTGATCTTCAGCGTAGATTGTTTGTCAAACAAGATATGAGACATCTGTGAGAAGAAGGATGACCTCAATGTGGCTACAGCTGATTCGAACGTGACATTATTTCAGAAGACCAAAGCGCACACTGCCACCCGAAGTCAACCGGTGAACAGGCCTTCTCACGCACCCATTATCAATCCCGGTCCAAAGAAAATTAACAAGTGTTTCTCGTGCGGTGAGTTACACTGACGATCATCTTGCCGATTTCAAAATGCTATATGCCATTCATGCGGTAAATCTGGTCATATTAAGAAAGTATGTAGAAGTCAGAAATGTCACCTGAGTCAAGTTAGAGAGACAAGTGCCATAGAACCGTCCACTGCTGTTTATTCATTGCAAATGAAGTCTAGAGCTGAACAATTTATTCATAGATGCCTCAAGTTCAAGTCGGTATGTAAGTATGAATTCATTGTGGACACAGGAAGTAGCGAATCCATTATTTCCAAACCGCAACTAGATCGCATGGCCCCTGATGCTCAACTGAGACCAACAACGATGGAAATACGCGGAGTTACTGGTCATCGGTTAGCTCTGCTAGGTGAAGCTGATGTAATGATTGTAGGTAATGATAATGAGCTGATTCCACTGCGTTTCTTGGTGTCGGAAGGAAGTCCAGCTATTTTGGGATTAAAAGATTTAAAACAGCTTGATTGTGCTCTTTCACTAAATACTAATTACAAAAATGGTCCAAGTGAAGAGTACCAAGCNATTCCATGCTGCGATTGATGAGGTGATTACCGGTTTACCGTGAGTAGGCGCCTACCAAGATGATGTAATCATATACGTCGACAGTGAAGACGAGCATGATATGAGGTTGCTTTCACTTCTGGAACGATTCAGAGATAAGAACATAACCATAAAGCCTTCTAAGTGCGTGTTTCAAGTGCGACAGCTGAGTTTTCTTGGTTTTGCCATATGCGATAAAGGATACCGGCCGGATCCTGACCGGTACAAAGCCTTGGTTACCGTTACATCACCAAGCTGCGATCAATAATGGGATATTTGCAGTGTTATTCTCGTTTTATCCCATTTTTCCGATGAAAGCATAACCATTATTTGCGGTTCAGTCAGCAGAAACATGGTCTTGGACTCAAAAAGACGAAATTCTTCTGCGAGAATTAATAAAAGTTGTGATTAAACGGTCGATGTTAGCCCAATTTTCCATGTCTAAAGTTACCACGCTGATCACAGATGCATCCAGTGTTGGCATTGGTGCTGTGTTGGAGCAGGAGGGATATCCGGTCATTTGCGTATCACGTTTGTTGAATAAGGCTGAGCAAGGATATTCACAAACACAAAAGGAGGCGTTAACAGTCTACTGGGCTGTCAGGAGGCTGCATAAATATTTGTTCGGTATTAGATTCAAAATTGTTACTGATCACCAAGCTCTACAATATTTATTTGACCCCCACAAGTCAATTGCCAAATCATCAGCGGCAATGATACAGCGATGAAGTCTAGTTCTAGCAGCATACGAGCATGAAATCGTTCATCGTCCTGGTAAAAAGATTCCTCAGGCGGATTTTTTTTATCACGGTTTCCAATTCGTCAGCTGCTGAAGCGTGTTTGTTTGCCTCGCCAGCGATTCTAACGAGCCGAGATGACTTGATCAAGACAACTAAAAACTATTATGGCACGATAATCGCCGCAATGGCCGAGGGTTGGTCGCCAAATATTAAGAAACACCCAGTACTATTCCAGAACCGAGAGGAGTTGTCAACACAACCTGATGGTGTACTGTTTCAGAGAGATTAGTTGGTCATTCCACCACCACTACGAAAGACGTTATTAGAGTACTTGCATTAATGTTACCTGGGCGTGAACAAAATGAAATCGCTGGCTTGACAGATGTGTTGGTGGCCGGAGATAAACTCGGATGTCACGAGCATTGCAATGAACTGCCACTCCTGCCTCCACAAAATAAAGACAAGGCCGAAGAATTGGACACCTTGGCGGACAGCTACGTACCATGACAGCGGGTGCACGCAGACTATTGTGGATCACTTATCGGTAACTATCACATTCTGGAGTTAATTGATTCATACTCACGGTGGCCAGAAGTATTTATTACAACCTCACCTTCCACGGCATTTACCATGCAAGCATTTCGTAAATGGTTCACTCGTGAAGGCATTCCGCAGGTGTTGGTGACAGACAACGGGTCACAATTTTGTTCCGCTGAAATGAAACAGTGGCTTGACAGCATCGAGTGTCGTCACTTGCGAACGGCGTCTCGACATCCATGTTCAAACGGGGCCGCGGAAAATCTGGTGAAAACGCTCAAAAGTGCCGTGAGTTCCATTAATCCTAAAACATTTGCTGAACTGGATGTGTTTCTCGATAACTTTCTGCTTAAGTACAGGAACGCAGCCCATTGCACAACGAAGGAGAGCCCAGCGGTGCTGTTTAAATCAAGGCGATTAAAAGCATCACTTCAGTGTGCAGACTCAACGGATGTGATATATTTTCGTGGAAACGATTTGCGACCTGTCAAAGGATTGATCATTCGCCAGCTGGGTTGCACGATGCCACCATTCGTCGGAGATACACCGACCAAATCCAGTTTCGAAGCACTGAAAAAGTGGCTATGGAGGAAGCAGAACACCATCTACTGCAAGAGTTGGATGCCCCGAGAAGATCAGAAAGATTGGCAAATATGAATGCGTTGTCACCTCAAATGTTTTCGGACTCAGTTTGCTACCGATTTCTTAATAATCAAGGGAGGTGCGAACCACCACCAAAAGTACTTCTGTTGAATTCGCGATACTGGCTGTTACGGGATTTATCATGTAACAAAATCAAAGCGTGCTTCAGGATAACAAGTCAAGGATGTGTTAGAAGTGGATCTGTCAGTCACGAGCCTATTCACCTACTCTCTGTTGTCTAGAAAATTCTGGAATACATATTTGACGACAGATCTAGGGCTTAAATTATACACATTACATTACCGCCAAATATTCAACGAGGATTTCAGAAGAGATTTCAATTCCAGCATAACCTGCTCGAAGATATGGAGCGGCGTGTCAGTGTCTGGTGGAATTAAGTCAGTAGATGTTAACCTTACGGAATTACCAAAGTACTCGACAAAGTCAACTGTATAGTTTTGTGTATTAGTCTTCACGAGAAAATGTCGACGGCTCTGTTTTTGCGGTCCACAATTTAATTGCATACTGTGTGTCTGACACTGCAACTAGAAGTTTACTTCAGGGTTCCATTCTAGTCCTGCTGTTTTTCTCTACTCTCCTCCGGGTATGTTAATACACTGGTGGAAAGAAAATGTACCGAACAGTGGACAGTATCGTTGTGGGGAAAATGCTACAAACTGATCTTGCTAGATTGTACTGCTGGACCACAACTCATCGACTTCTATCTAACCTTCATGTATAAAGTCAGCTGTGGCTCGCTGATTAAATTTCATAAAACGAACAGCTAGGTACCAACAATTGCAAGTGACACCTGGGAAAGTTCGTTTTATTGGGCCACAGTCTTCTAGCCTCGTTGTGATGGCAGACACCCCTGGGATGTTAACTTCTTTGTTTGGTATTCTCCAGTTAGACTCCTTTCTCATGATACGGTCTTTCCTTGAGTCAAATAGTCAAGTTTGTTGACCGTTCCTCACTAAGGATATTTATATGACTGAGAAAATGCGATGTACGTGTACGAAACATGTTTTGTCGCTTCGTTCATTTTTTACCCGGAGCGATGGCTTGAATTAGGCCAACTATCCACGTAATACGGTCGCGTCACGGGCGACCTTAATTCAACCAACAACATATATTTCGAGACAGTAATACTGTTGATCAGAAGCACCTTCTCTGAGAAACCAAGCTGGGGTCAGTATGTTGAGGGATTCGTCTAAAATCCAACTAACACTCTTTCAGCGTTGGGGTGTGTTTAGATCTAGTCTCTCCAGGATCTGTTGTGAAGGCAACATCAGTAGACGGCTCTAAGCGAACACCTGAGACACAAGTTCGTAATATTTTTCCGAATCTGCAATCATTCTGGACGTCATAACAGCTATGAAGTGGTGCAAGGCCTCTCGTTTCAGTGTTTTTAAGCCATTGCTTAGTAAAGTGCGTTCGTCCAACATTTGATTGGCCCGATGAGTTCTAACAGTTACAGTGTAACGAACTATCCAGAACGTCATCTTACGAACACAAATAAATGTGAGGCGATTCGGCAATAATTCCTGCGTCGTATCGTGTGGTGAGAGCCAACCTATACAGTGTTTTGCTTAAGAACTCGGTAAAAAGTTCGGCGTCACCTTCTCCCACACGTAAGACCGTTAACACTAAGCAAACACTGAATTCAGAATTCGCTTGATCTCCGATCTCATTAACGTCTGCGCCAGTCACGTTGCTGCACAGGTCCGGCGACGACCCTTTCAGTCAGTGGTAGTTCCTTCAGTTCCAAACAACGAACTCTCAATACTGTGTTCTCTCGGCGACTGGTCACCGATACCCAACAACCTTTAAAACAGAGTGGCCGAACAACAACTCTCAGCACTTGTCCTTCCAGCAGCTCCAACAAGTTTAAAAGTTTAACGCCGATGCTTCAGATGAACTTCACATAAGCCAGCGTTTTCTTAAATGCCGAGCTGTTTAACGGCTCAGCTGCGATGGATACATCGAGTAGTGTGTTCTTACCGGTGGTTGACACGTCAAGTGAATTCGGTACAGCTACCAAGTGGACCACATGTACCCAGTTGGACAATGTCTCCAGATTTTCTTCCTCAATTCCCTTCCCAACACCAAATGAAGACTTGAGATGTTACAGTCAATCAGGCCAGTCATTAGTGTGCTTAGAGAACTGATATGTTTTAGGATTACCAAATGGAGTAACGTTTTGGCCACATCATGCAGATGCGGTTTTGGCTGTAGAAGGTTATCGTTAACCGGATGTGTTTCATCAACTACGACCATCTTGCCACTGTCAGGCTAACACAAGCCTAGTTCACTTTGAGAGTGGTGATGTCTGGAATGGACAGTACAGTGTCGGTTTTGCCTTGCAACGAAATATTTCTCAATACTGTGGTGTCAGATTAATTGCCGGAGAACGCCAATGTTTCCTTAGGGTCAACGGATGTGTTAAATCTACTCGCAGTGATCTCTCACTGGACACTGTCATCGGGAGAGAGGTTATCGAACAAATCTGTTCACAAAGTGGGGCATACGCAAGCACTATTTTGCTGACTCATTAACATCGATGTCGCTTTGCTCTCAGTTTTTTCAAAACAAGATCCTGACCTTTATGCAGACGCCAAGTGAGTTGTACTCAAAACGAACAAAACACCTCCTGCCAGTCAGCGTTATGTTGTGTGCGCCTCGGAAGTCTTCATGCCAGGACAACAGAAGACGAAACTTGGTACCGATTACAATCCATTTTAACGGTCAATGTTCACAAAGTCACTTGGTGAAAACGTTGGGCTATTCCGAAGCATTAAAAAGGAACGCTCATCAAAGACTTTGGAGTGTAGGGGAGAAATAGATAGGGGCACAACACCGAGGTCGGCGTGGTCAAAAGTCTGGGGCGTGAGGTTTCCGTGTGGACTACTCGTGGAAACTGTCCAGTTATCACATTGTGAAAGAAAGCATCACGTGAGAGCGGGAGTGTACTGTAAATGGTTATTAGCCGGAACAGCAAGAGGAGGCTCACCGGGTTACTACGTCCATATTAGTAAATCACGGACAGTTGGTAATGTCATATTGCAATTGACGTTAAATGTAACCTTCATATGTCGGTGTACATGTCTGGTTGAGCAAAACCACTGACTCATTGAAATGGTATCTTCCTGCGGGTCTTCCTTTCTGCTCCGCACTTTATCGACCAGAATTGGTCACTATCCAAAACGACCTAAAATGTCCAGTTTTCTACTGAAAGTAATATTTAACGGTGTCCCTATCGACGACTGAAATATGACTGAATAGCTCTCAACGAATGGAGTATGATCACAAACCAGTATGTACTTGACACCTTGCATTAAAACGAGATAAATAAATGTGTCAACACCCCTGAATCAGTTATTTGAGGGTTGTAAGAGCTCTGCGAGTGATAATATCTTACGTGAAGGAAGTTTGAAATTGATATTACTGAAGGAGAACAAAAGCATCAGTTCAGTCTTCCACGCAACTTTCAAAGAAAACATTAAAACTATAGCGGTGATAGACAACAAGTGAAACGGCATATTCGATTTTGCACACCTACTTAAAAGTACATTGTTTTATTGTCGGTGGTTCGGCAATCTATTCGTCCACCACAAACGACAGCACCGGGGTGTGAAAAAAAGCAGAGTTCATAGTGGGTGATGTTTTCTACACAACCAATCGATCAACACCATAAAGAACACTTTTCAGTTAATCGATGCGACCACAGCTTCTATGCATTTAGAGTAGCAAAGTCCGGAATGCTCGTCCAAGCAGCAGCGTGAGTCATAACCCTGATGAGTATCAATTAGTTTTCATTGTGAGCGTACCGTTCACAGTGTCAACTCTACGTTTATTTTGTTACACTGTTTAGTAACGACTAGATTTCTTTTTTGGAATGTCCTACATCCCGCCTTCTAAATGAAGTGGGAAGAAGTTAAAAAGAAGTTTCTATGTTCACCTGACAACAGAATGAGAACTTTTGATTGACACTCCGATAGAAAACTGCCCGGTGCGACGACAGTACTTCTCTATCGATCTCAGTAATCCATGACCATTGTAGCTCTCTTCTATGAATATAAATCTATGAATAAAAGTTATCTGTTGTTACAATGTTTTCTTTAGACTGCAGCCTATCTCACAATCTAAAAAAGACACCGTCAGGCAAACAGCGACCACTTCTTAAAAGGGTTTCACATGAGCTTAAGTGTGGCGACATACTGTAGAAGCGTTTCTTCACAACCAGAATTTAATGTAGAGTTTGTTTGGCTTAAGGTTTGTGAGTTTGTAACGACACGAAAATCTTCATTACAGATGTTGTCTCACTGGCAAGTTCATGCAATCTGTAGCTGGTCACCACCACAATATGAGCCGGTAACCTGACTGCGAAGCTGACCACTCAAAACAAGATAGCATCAGAGATCGATTTCCGCTTGTGTGTCAGATAGGCTGGTAAGTCCGAATGTCAACACTTTAGGCTAACCACTGGTGCTGGCAAACGAAGGCTACCACCACTCCCTCGACAGGAAGTTAGAATGGACCAAAATGATTGCACTCTGTGTGACTTTTTGAGGAAGCCCTGGGAACTGAACAGTTTATTCTGCTACTTTCCAAACCGTATGACAACTGGAGAATACTGACATAGAAACAGTCAGCAAAAATTGGAATACTAGGGTGAAGGCATACTCTTTTTTTCACAGTAAGGGAACGGAAGGTTGAAGCAACGTTCATTCGTCTTGGACGCACTGTGATAAAACGCGTGTGTCCGAAAAATCGAGTTTGCAAACACACATGGGATTCTTGTTAGCCCATTCTGTCTACCTGAATTGAAGGTAGCCACTTTATCGTAAGCTCAAACAGAGCGAGGAGAGCAAGAACAGTTTCGAAATATAATGACTAGAAAGCGATGCGCCAATTATATATCCGGATAGCTCAATGTGGGGAAACAACAGCGGAATTTGGGATGAACTTTGCCTCGAATCGGGAACCATCTGTCAACCAGTGTACGGCCAGGAAAAGCTGACTAAACAAACTCCGTAAATCTGTTGGTGCATCGAAGTGAGTTGTTAGCGTCAGGTACATGACACCTTTATCAAATACTTCATGGACTTGACCCTTACAATAATATAGATGCAAGCCCTTGCCAAAATCAAAAACTTTACCTCCAGATAATAATAAATTTACCCTATGAACTTCCAGTAACTGATTAGGCTTCCGTCAAAATTTGGATAATCAACATTTTAACGGGTTGAATTTGAGATGCCAATAGCATGGATTTTTTTTGACATCATTCCTTGGGGTTGCCAACTATCTTTGAATAATCATATTACTGACGTCTATACATTATCACCTATCCGAACAGCTGGTTGGTTTTCATCATTCTAATTACCGGTCAGTACAGTGGCCAAGACGTGTTCTAAATTAGTCTAAAAATCTCAGCAAAACGGGTGTGTAATTTCATGGTATCTATGATAATTCTACGGTATCAAAACAGCACTGTGTGAATATTTACAAATAGGAATTGTGGTATATGTATTAAGTCTGAAATACACTCAGCCAGCCGTAAGTCCGCCAAAATCAGATTCCACACACACTTTCATGTCCAGATACTGGAGAGAGTATTCCCGAATAAGGTGGGCAAGCTAGTTTACCGATAGCACAAAAGCAATATGTTAACCTTAACCATGAAGATGAATATTATGAGAAAATCTGCTGTAATTTCTTTGCTATCTTAGTTTCGAAAATATTGTTGAGATAAACTGTTTCTCTTAATTCCTGTGCGAGACAGGAAGCACAGTTTTTCACTCATGCATCAGGCGTTGGTAGGCAACTATTTTACTTCGAATAACCAGTGTACCGCCCGTCATCCGGGTAGTAGGACCGATAAAAAGCATGCACGAGAACATAGTTGATGTTACTTGACAATTTTCCACTAGTGCATGTCAAAGTTTCGTGAGGTGTTTGGATTTTTTTCCAAGAAAGGTGCAAAGAAGGTCCAGGAGGGGCTTTCTCACAACAAGGGTTGTTTAAGCTCGAAAATTTCTGAACGAATACAGTCAATAAAATTACCAATATTCTCTTAATATTTACACTGAAAGTTTCAGACGATGACCAAAACGCAAAATTTAATGTCGCGATGCAAACGATTGTACTGATTGGCTTACCGTTGCTTTTGTCACCTCACTCGGAGATGAGATAGTAGTAGACTACACCAGATGGTCCGCTGTGTTTGAACTTCGTGACAGAAAAATTCGTAATACTCACCGACGTTGATGGCAAGCGTACAAAAGTCGATACTGAGCATGAATAAACAATAGTCCAATTGTGGAGTGCTGAGCTGGCAGACTGAATCAGTGATATGATATTTGTTCATCTATGTGTTTTCACATCTTTTGTGGGTATAAGGAATGTAACTAAAATAACAGCTACATATATTACTTACGTTATCACTGGCTTATTGGTTAGCTTGAGAAATAAGAAGAGATATAACCAATAGTCTCTATTTTGAAGGAGGTGCACGTATCTCACTGGACGTGATTGACCTTGTATTGCCAGTTCGCACACACGGACCCACAAATGGGGTAATTTTACTGGTTCACTTTGTTCACTCGTAATCTTACACTTCAAAACCACAGTAAACGTAATGAAGGGTTAACCGGTTGTCGAGAATTGGTTTAAGAATATGACGCCAATCGATTTTTGTTTCAAACAAATTTGAATGGAAGGAGTCCCGTCGCCAGAAAATAGGACAATGCATGTCCATCCAAAGAGAGTAATACATGGAAAATCTAGCATAAACATTGTACTGCTGGTAACGTGCATAGAAGAAGTGAAGCATTCGGGACTCTCGTACAATTGTGTTCCGAGAGGTTCCTTGTAAAAACGTACTGATTAATAACAGCTACATCAGTGCAGAAATAAGACATGCTGCGATAGGTTAACTTTTTGTTTACTCCCATCATTCGCACACCGTATGCCTCTTCATATCCTGTCTGTCTCTATTTGTGTCATAAATAAACTGCGTTTAACGTTTTCGACTGACGACAGTAAATGAGATGTTAACATATCACAAAATATATCTTCTTTCTGCACTAATGACATAAGTTAATGATACGGCATTCTTAACTTAGAGACCGTACGGGTGGTCAGATTTACAGAAATGCTCGAAATGTATAAAATTAGGATAGGATCAATGATATCAATCTTACCACGAAACTGAATGGACACAGAGATTGTATGCTCATAATTCATCATACCAAATTTCGACACACCGAAAATATACAATTGTTAGTAGATAAAAAAAATCGGGTGCGTGTCATTTGGTCGTACTCGTTTACATGTTTTGAGCAATCAGTTGATGTACTAGTTGTTCGAATGCACTTGCATACCTGTCGGTGTGAGTGTGAACAGGTAGGATTAACTAAACATCAGGCAAACAATGAAGTCACAATTAACGGCATTTGATGTAACAGCCAATAATTCGGCGAAGAACACAAGGAATGTTGAAAGGAGACTGAGAGATACGATAATCGCAAATAACAAAGTGAACAGTTATTTCTTCTGGATTAATATAAGTACGAGCCACGAAATAGCCGTGAAATGGGTTTGTATTCAACAAATGAGGCTGGGCAGATGTGAATGAAAATTTCCTTTGCGTTATGTGAGTATTTGTGGGACCATTCAGACATATATCACCTAAACGTGTGACTTAAATCTTCAGCATTTCCACCAGCCTGATTTTCGACCCAGCTGTAAACGATGTCGTGCACACAATATGATGTTTTAGTTTTTGCCCAGTAAGTGTCACGTGGTATCTCCGTTTGCACCCAACAGTCTGTGGTTCGGAATTGATTCTTCTTGACGCTCAAAGCTTCCTTTAGAGGAATAAGTAGTGTGCAACCATGTTTCACGTAGTCTCATTGTCATGGCGATCTCTGTGTCCGGTAGCCCCATGGGCCAGTATACACGTTTCCGCATTACCCTACAAACATACCCACACTGTGTAACATACTGTCAAAGATGGGTGACTGAAATGAACAACCCGGATGCTCGCATCTGTATTTTGAAAATCAACTTTCGGTCATGATTAGGCTGCATTCGTAACGGAAATTCATAAGAGCTTGGAGGCCAGTTCACAGTGTGACATCCTGATGGCGGACTCACAAGATGGACAGCAGGAATCTAGTCATCCGGTAGAAAGTACAGAGAAGTGTGCCAGAAATACTGTACACAGATGTCACCGAAGTAGAACATTGAGCTGTCATGGGATCTTATACTTTCTATTTTGGTCGATCAATACGGTTATACTGCAGCTGCTTACATAAGACTGATTGGACAGCACAGAGTGGTAAACAGAAATTCCTTCCTTTCGCCGATCAGCATATCCACTTCATCTAAACCCCAATAGTAAAGTTCTGTGACAGTCTCGATCGCGAGATAAAATAGCCGGAGCTCTTGTGTAACATCAATAGCACTGAAAGCAGCTTGTGATAATACGCTCACCACTTACATCTGCAATTCACCGAAAAGTGAAACTCGAGGAGTCTGTCAGGTGATAAAACTTTCGGAGACGAACTACATCATTAACAACAATCTCCACTGCTTGTTGATAAAGTTGATGGCAACTATTTATCATGATTTTGGGGAAATTGACCGCATCATACCGTTCAGTTCCATACAACTAAATTGTCGAGAGCTAGATGATAAGTCGTGTAGCTGTCCCTTGATTTGGCAGTCAGAATCGAGTTTCTTTAAACCTTGCTATAATTAGCACGGATACCACATTCTGATCTGACTTAATGGCTCTGAAGTTTTCGATAACCACCTATCCTTTGGTTCCATCACAGTCTCATTTGTGTCCCCTACTTCAGTCTGTCAGCTTGAGAAGTATCCTGAACAGACTCAAAATAAACCGGGGCATGCGGGTTTTAATCTACATTTGTCAATGAAGCCTATCGGACAGTGATGAACTGATACAATTTCTTGATTCAATAGTAGTTCACAAAATGAGCTCATTTTCCCCCAGTGAAAAATGTAATGAAACCACAATCACAGCTGCTGACTTCTGCTGTTTTGGACATCTCCAGTCATATCTTAGTCATAGATAATGAGGCTATGGATGTTCCCGGCCTGTTAACGTACTTGGACAAAAAAAACTCACAGACGCATTTTTGTTTCTCAGTGTACGTACATTACATACTTCCATCCTGTGGTAATTGTAAAGCTGATTGCTTCTGATACCATTAAAACCTTGAATTACCTTGAATTACATCCGCAACAGCAGAGTTATAATTGGACAAACTGGCGGCTCTTGCCTTCCAGCGAATGGCGCATGGTGCAACAAAAGAGCACTACTCCTGTGCTTAGGAAGATAAAATGTAAGGTGATTGCTAGAGCGTTGCCATTCAATGTTTACGACGGAAGATCTGAGCTGTCTTTTTTCGTTAAACCGCCCATATCTGCGTGTAGTCGAACGTCTCTGATGGCAACTATCGACCGGTGGAGATAAATTTAGGAAACGGACATTTGACAGTGAGTCCTAATTGCGCTTTTCTGATCAGTCTTTAAAGATGCATACATAGTTTGCTAAGATACAAGGGATTAAGGTTAATCGCCTGCCACCTCGAAAACTGTTTGCCAGTGCACACCTAACTGGTGCTAGTTGTGAAGCTGACAAATAATGACTTTGTGTGTGGAAATGAAGACAACGATAGATGAGTTGGACAATAATGTCTTTATTCCTTTTTCAGACTCAGTTTTCATTGCTTCTCAAACTACTTGTTTGTAGACCTAAATGATGGCAGCAATAAGTCGGGTCAGACGAATTAAATGTCACTGATATTCGGCTGAATTTACTGTGAAGAAAAGAAACTGAGTGGAAATATCACAGAAGCTAATCAGCAAGTACCGTCTTACTCTCATCTACAACTCGGTTGATTGTTCGCAAGTTAGAACTGATAAGACGTTGAATGTTTGATTTAAGCCGTGTTTAGTTGCATCCAATCAACCTAACTTACCGCTAGACGAGATGTGTTCATGTTTGTTTTAGTGACTTCATAACAAGTGAACACAAATATTCGAAAAGGGAAGCATTGTAGTGAACGTTGTCACTACCGCTCTTCCTGACCATGGTGATGACGAATAACTTTTGTTGATCACAACCTTTCTGTTCTGAATCCCAGACTAGACCTACTAGAAGTTTTAGGTTTCCAAGAATTTATCCTGAGCACAGACAGCCGACTGGGCAAATCAAGGGTGTTACAAGCCGAGCTAAGAATGTGCAGAGCTATGCACGAAGGAATCGTCATAGATGACATAAAATACCCTACCTATTCAACGTTCAGGAAGTTGGAATTCGTACATGCAACAATCCGTTCAGTCCCCAGTTTTCTTGCAAAAATTTTCCCTAAACGGATCTCCAATGATGAACCTATTGTGACTCCAAATCTATAACGATAGATTTCGTTACCACATGAAAACTGTCTTCCGTGCACGTAACGCTAATAGCTCTATCAATTTGTTCTTGGTGAGATCAATATTTCTGCGGTTGATCTTGATAGGACATTTAAGGTGGGTATTGTCTCTGATAGGAACACATTAGAGAAAAAGTTGACCGCGTCAAATCAGAACATTTCTGATTGGCTATGTTTTACCTTGATCTACCTAGGTGAACAGAGACTCTTCCTACAGTTTAAACTCTGCTGGTTCAATCCTGACTGAAATGCCTTTCGATGAAAACTGCTAAGGTAAGCTGTGCGCATACGGAATTAATCTCAACAGCAAACCTCATTAGCACTCTCTTTACGCACCACGTGATCTGAGGTGTGTCGATAGAGTGAGACAGATGAACCTGAAAGTGACTATATCCATTTCTGTCACAATATCCTTGAGATTTGAATTGTCATCTTTTACATTTTTGGTATCCCACCTATAAACATTCTCTCCTTAAGGAGCGTAAAACTGTAATCTGTTCTATACTTCACTTTGGCACCATGATAATCAGTCTTTTTCATTTTACGAAATCTGGGCAACACGATGCAGCCAGTCTTTCCATAAGCAGACTAACACTGCACACTAGGAGCTGCATCAATTTTGGTGTAAAGTTTGAATATCCATAAGGCTACGTAGTAATAAAAAACAGACTTCCATTCTTTCTGGTTTTTAACGTTGAAGTTGAAATCAATTTACTCAACTAGATAGAGGGATTTTCAAAATGAGCTCCTAAGTCGAACTGAATAATCTCAAAAAGTAAGCAGCTAGCGGTAGGCTGAGTGTATTTCGCAGAAAATGCTCGGCAGTTTGTAACCAACCTTGTTAAACCATGACATAGGACAACGATGTTTCGTTCTCTACAGCCCCAACTAGTCATTGGAGGATACGCCAAAAATGTTACAACACGCCAACAAAGACGGCGATAGGGGAAATTTACGCATATTCAATGAATTTTGCTACCATAATTCGTACATCTTTCCAGTGAAAGTGAAACCATCCACCATCAAGAAAGCCACATGACTGACTATGATTAACTGCATGCAACAAGTGTATCGATCAGTAAGTGATGCACACATGATGAGAAGTACTCTGAACCAAAATCTGAACTCAGGTTTTCCTGTTCCAAAACACGCTACAATACAGTGATTTGACATAGCTAACTAAGGAACAGGCTATCACATTTATATAAACGCCTCTGGGCACACTACGGATTATTGTGTCCACACAAACACAGGTGACAAAGTGGTGTACACCACGTTCCACCGAGGGCCAGACCAATGATAGAATAGTGATGAACTAGAATGTCCAGGCGATTCACCAGAACAAGATGAACATCTCATCATCTGACTGGGAGCTACCGGAACCGCACTCGCCAAAATAGTCAAATCGACGCTTGAGTTGAAAGAAACAGGAGTAGAGTAATGTGGTCGGCATACTAAACACCAGTCAGCTGACCGTTTGGTAGAATTTGAATCCGAAGATCCTCCGAAATTCTGAGTGCTCATTTCAGTATATTGTCCACCACGAAGTTGGAAAGGAAAGGAAGATCAGGCATACCTTTAGAACGCTACTTGACGTGGAGAACATTCGACATAAGTGCACACACACACACTCACTGTGCACTCAGAGTGGGAGTATTTCACGATGGAAACAGCTCGCGAGAGTACGTCGGACAACCAAGTCAAAAGTAGCCTATACGTTCCGAAATATCACGGCCGTTGGCTGAGAAATCGAGTACATATGTTCCAGTGTCTATCGCAACAGGACAGTGAACATGTTCCACACATCCGCGACATGATTGGAGACTAGACTGCTCTTCTCCGAGCGGGTGTGCTCTCCATGCGCTCAGAAGCTGCCACATTGTGAGACCCGCAAACATCTCGAATGTGATTAAAACATGGTCAATACTCCTGTGAATGTCACTGATGCGCTGACACGTTTCTGAAAACCCGGATGACCGTCGATGAATACCGGTGCAGTTTTCAGCATGAGACGGAGGGATGTGATAGTTTCAGACAACCATCTCTCCCATCACGTTTGCAAAGAGCTGGAGGAAGAACGTTCGGACCTGGCGCCTTATTCGGTTTCAATAACTTGAGCTATAGAGCCACTGTGAATTCCGGAGACGTCACAAACAATCACGAACTCTCCACCATTCACAGTTGAATGAGCTTGTCCAGACCGGTTGGATTGTGCCTCAAACTGTTCAATCCGCTGGGCGGATTGTCGCGATAAGTCATCTTGGTCTCTCAAACTTGGTCTCACTACACACACTGTCGACCATCTGAGAAACCACGAATCGTGGTAACCAGCACGCCGATTAAACTATCTTTTCCATGTTTTGACTAGCTCGGACGAGTAGGCCACACGGTCTGTGCACAGACTCTTCGTGAGTTGAAGTTTCAGTTCGTGATTTTCAGGAGATGTTTGTTCGAAAGTTTTATCGAACGAGTAGAAATCTACTCCTACCACATCTGTGATGTCCCCTTGAAACAGATCTCGTCACAACAGGTCCGTATATCCATTGAGATTTCTGTCCATTGCGTGTCTGGAATCCCTCCACTGTTGTGACCCGAGGAGATTAAATGTCAGTGCCGTTTGATAGGCGTTTCGTGTGCCGTCGTCGGCCCAGTGCCAACTGAGCATTTGATGAGTGTGGGCAGGTGATCTATGAGTGACCTCGCGTACTCGGCTACCGAGTCAAGAAAATCAGAACAGCTGTGGTCTGAACGGCACTGAGAAACCTCAGTTTATTAGGAAAACTGTGTTTCGTTCACAGAGACAGCAGTGTTCACATTAACGATCGGTGTTTGGTGACAAGCGTGTCACGTTCTGATTGGTCCGTCCGGCTTTAGGTTCCGCGAACTTGACCTAAGCAACTCGGTTGTTTTAATCGGACACGCACTCGGACAACCTGTTCTAATCACCATCTCCTACCAACAAATTTGATGTATCAGTTGTTGCTGGCTTTTGATTGGTTGGTGCCAATCGATTACAACACCTTTTGCAGCAGGTTGTGTGTGAGCTCTGAATAGCTGGACTTTCTCCGACCAAGAAATCGCTCCAATACAGGCTCTCTACAAGTAAACGATAAATCCCCAGTGGTTTCTTCAAAATAACCTTCACGGAAATGGTGCCACCGACAGCAGGCGGTGATATGATCGCTTTATCGTCGTGATTGAGGCCTCTGGGTGGTGAAATGCCCGAGTCGCACTGAGATCGTTCGTGCTGAAAGATGTAGGTAGATGTGTGGGGTACGTGCGTTTTGCAATATTTTCTCCAGCCGCTCGCCTTAATCAGTGCGTCGTTCCGGGAGACCGAACACACCATCTGGCTTACCATTTTTTCTCTAGATTTAGACAACCAGTTCGTATCACTCACAAACAGTGATATTCGTATACATATTTTGCCTCAGGAAACCAAATACAGCACTGTAAAAGTCGTTTTTGATAGCATCATTATTACTGTTTATTGCGGTATACACAGATTGAATAAACAAACACTATTCTGATTTGCGTCAGTCGACTTTGTCAAATATGTTAAGCCTGACAGCGCGTTAGTGACTATTCACTAGGATCCAGTCGAGTAAGTTCTTTTCTGTCTTTGAGCTCAGTGCGGTCAAAATTTTAGCTTAACGAAGAACTTCGCCTTGGCCATCGCCAGTGACACTGAAAGAGAACAGTCGTTCCACGGCGTTATCCAGTAGTGAATTCACGTGAACGATAATCTTAGAATTGTAAATACAGGTTTCGGGGACACAGTACACGTCCAGCTTCAGGTTCGAGGGTGTACATGATACAGCAGAACTCGTCGGAAAAGTTAGACATCAACAGCTCCAACGTTTGTCTTGGCTTGAGGAAAGGAAAATTAGAAGCGAAGGATGTAGTGAAAATTAGTGAACTTCTTTGTCATGGCAACGATAACGTCTGATAATTTACGGTCGTTTGTGTTGCAGAAGGGAGTTAGTTTAGGGACGTCACTCCGGCCACTATACAGAGCTAACGACCCAAAAGTCCGACGCATTTGCTCGTTAAAGGCTTGTATAGACTTGGGATGCAGTGAACAGATTATTGACGTCCACTGCTGCTCACTGTTACGTACAACCGGTGTACTCAAATCTACACCAGATTTGGGTTTCGACTACATTGTGTGATACAGCGACAGCCATTGTCAACTGTTGGGCTATCGGAGTGCTGTTTTTTTCGATGACATCCTATCTAACTCCGTCACAGCTGGACCAAGAACTAAGTTACTAAGAGCAGTGAGTAACTAGATGATGTCATTAAGCTGGTTGTGTCTTAGAAAGTCCGAAGGGTTGATTTAGTCTGGCTTGTCTTATCCTCCTCACAAACGGAAAGGCTTTTAGTCTACGTTGCAGTTGGTTCATTTGAGCCGACAATCCTAGTTGCTCATGATTCAGAACTAAATTCCCATTCTTCTCGGTATACTCACATTTGTAAGTCACGCCTGAAGAGCACCGTTGACACGTCACAGACTCGGTTCGATGCGATTCACGTGATGAAATTATCGCCGAATGATCCTCGTAACAAATCCCCTAACCAGGTGCATATCAGACCTCAACATGCTAGAGCAATGACCAAAGATCGCTCACTAACGGTTTTATGTATTTTTGTGATCTGTCATGAGTACATTGAGTAAGCACGTTTCGTTCAGTCCGAATCGGCTGCTGCACAATTGCAGTTCAAATCCCAAAAAGCGTCGTCTTTGTGGGTTTGATAGGTTTGTTCTTTCAGCGGATTTACCTAGCGCAAAATGCTTATGTCGCTCACAACTGTCTTGGGGTGTGAGTGCTTATTCTTAGTGTTCGTTCCGGGGCAGAGCCGTACTTGTTGACCGGGTACTTTCCAGAACCTACCAAGCACAACTGAGGTATGGACTGTATGTATAAGCTATTGCAAAACGTGGGTTCCGTGAAAAGCAGCCATTTTCGTCTAGCAGAACGTGTTTATTACCACACTGTCTTTTCGAAATATGGCACTGCATGTAATTGGAATATCAATAAACGAAACCATGTAACAATATAATCTGATGCGTTTGGATTATATCCGGAATTGTTAGTTGATTCGAGTCAGTCATCGAAAGAACACACAAAACCGTCGTTGGGCTTGTATCATTCAACCGTCTGTTAAAAGTAACGTCACTTTTTTTAGCAGTCAAGCCAACAGTATCTTCACGTATCCACTCGGTAGAAGTTTGGAGTGGTGAATCAAAAATATAACAGTCAGCCTAATCAAATTACCGCTGAACATAATGCCGATTAAGAGGGAACACCATTTTCATCTTCTAGCAAAAGTAGTTTCGTGGGTGTTTGCTGCGTGGTAACTGCTGAAGCACAGCTCTAGTGCCGATTAAGTTTCTGGAGCGGCAACCACTCTGATAAACGCCGAATGGATGATTCTGCACTTGTCTTGCTCAGCTAAAGGTCCAGGGAGACTCGCATTACAGACTATCTAACCTGAGGTAGTGTTCATTCAGAATCGATGAATAGCCAATTTGAACACTTTGGTAACGCAGCGACCAGCTGTACACACGATTATCCGAGCCTCACCCTCTTGCAGAAGGGCCACGTTCGCTGCTCGCGTTCTGACGAACGACATTAAAATACCCGTTGTGTTTATTGATTGATTGAAAACTGTGTGGGTAATGTCCCAGGCGCAGTAATCGATTAACGTTTCCCAAATGATCTTTAGCCCATGTGACTTTGAAGGGCGACGCAACCCGAGTTGTGACAAAATCAGCAACATGAGATAAAAGATGACAACAGAAGTACAAAAAGTTTTAGTCTACTGACATAACGGCTGTTTTCGCAGTTAGTCGACAGTGCGAGTTAATGAGACTGTTCACATTACAACGAATCAGGCGGTTGGTGAAGCGAAAGTAAAGAATGATATCCTTCGAATATAGCGAGTCCCATCGCGAAAACAGAAGGGTTCGCTCGGTCTCCTGAGCTTCCCCACTGATTTACTACCTAATCAGAAGCCAACCCCACCAGTAGTAGTGACCATCTTCAATTTCTGAGTACCCCACCTTCAATAAAATCCACTTAGCCGATATGTGTAGTAACCACTCTCCCGAATATCGACCACCGAGTCAGTGACGTACACTGTTTGCAGGGTGTTGCACACACACAACCGCATTTGACGGCAAAGTACGTGGAGTTTATTTCACACATACGCGCATATGTGCGACTCATCTCCAACTGGACAGCAAATGGTTATAACAACTAAGACTATGCATGATCTAGGCAGCGAGACATTTGGTCGTTTAATGTACTACACCTTAAGAGGTAACATGATACAGATGAACTTAACGCAGCTCTGAAAACAGTCTACCCACCAACCAGTGTTTGTGCGTCACACTACCAAGTCGTACCTTCTAGGGTGATTAGTGCATGTGCGTATCGAATTTTGGACGTTTCCGCTAAACTACTGATGCATTCGACTGATGCCCAATCGAGAAACCAGAGGCGTTGAAGGTCATCAACCGGGTAAGGTGTAATTTATGGAATTAACTTTTCATTTTGACTGTACAAGTGTTAACGCACTTTGTAGTACGGGAAAACGTGTATTCATGTGTCTGAAACAGAGGTCTTAAGAAGAGAATCTGTGCTGCGGTGATGAATTCTCGAACTGTAGTCAGTAAGTTCCAGAAGTAATCAAGGTTCAAGAGTTGAGCAGTTAAAGAGGGCACAGATGTCCATGAACAGTAGGCAAACGGAGCGCAAAATGGGCGTACTTAGTCAATAATGACACGTTTCTTATGATACCAACAAAAAAAGGGACACATGTTTAGGACTTTTTGGGTCTAAGAAAGCCAGTTGTACGAAATGGCTACGGACATTTCCCGTGAATTCGGTGACAGAGACTTTTACGCCAGCACTGATCAAATTTTCGAATTCTACTTACGGCATATCTTAAACAGTCAGCCAAACGAGGTACCATTTTTCATTACAGGTAGTATGAAAATGACTAGTCAGTAATCAAAGGTTATATTCATCTGCGAAGAAAACTCTTCTACCACGTGATTCCCAACGGGAGGTTTAGACTCAAAGGGGAAGCAGGTGGCACAGAGAAACAGTCTACATAAAGGATTACGTTTGCCTTATGCTGCCGAGCTACTGAAGATAACCTCACTCCACCGGTGGTCGAGCGCAACCTGGATAATACAAAGGTTTACATCAGAACAAAGTGATCGTTGTTTACGGAACCTAAACGATCAGCTATTACTCAAAAACGGACAGAGTGTGCAGTGGGGTTCAGCCAAATTTGTCGGTTAGCAAATTTGGCACTGCCACTCCCACACCCCCTGGTGCTACACAAAAATGGTAGGCCTTGGATACTGAGATATTTTATAATGTAAAAGTGGGTTACTGTTGTATCTGTATTCGAGCCCCATCCGCTGCATGCCTTACGGACAATAACAACGGTAGTGAGAACAAGTGACTCAGTAGAAGCGCATGGTGTATTATCGCATTTACAAGCATTCGGGTCATTTAAAAGTGCATGGACGAGTGAGCCGTTGGTCGTTGAAGCCTCGACCAATCAGAACACACTTCGAGCCTTGGCATGAGTGTGGGGCACACAGGCGGCCTTGACGCGTATACGACAGTTACCCAAGGAATCTTTCACACCATGTCGCCAACCTTATAACTGTGGTGATTCCTTCAAATAAAATATGCAATCAGGTTAACATATCACACTCATTGATCATTTGATGGGCAATCTACACAGATTCATTCAAACAAAGGACAAGCGGTGGCATCAAAATTTAAGTAACAAACTGTAAAAAGGGGAAAATTAAAGCAAGCTGTCTGTCAAATGTAGGACGTTGTATGGTTAAAAACACTGATCAATTGACAAGTCCTTCCACAAGAGTAGCAAACGTTAGCAATGCCAGTCATCAAATGAGTCACTTGTGGGATGCGTCAAAAAGGAATCCCTCAAAATCAAGGGTAGTAGCAACCGACGCCAGGTTCCCCGCATAAATCTGCATAGGTTTTCAGCGAATAAGAAAAAGTCCATATGGCAGCAGTCGTCTTTCGTTGGTGATACCGGATTTGAATTACCGCGTATTTAGCTTTCCGTATTTGCTTCTTGGTCGTGTAGGCTCCGCGGCGACAAGAGCATTTCGTCGGGTGTCCAGTCGCCAGATGTACAGAAAAGATTGAGGCGTGCATATTTAGCAGTAACTTCGCCTGCACGGTTGTGAAGATGCCTGCACGAAGGCCGCGGGCAATTGCTAGCTGTTCTTCGATGCGTAAGAAAGCCTCGCTATTGGACTCCAGTAGGGTTATTTCTGTTTGGGCCAAACAGGAGAACCACTCGGAGTGTTCAGCTGCTTGAGACCCAATATCCGACGTCATGTTTGTCTATGAGGCAGTGGCCAGGTTGGCAGCATTTTTTGCCAATTCACAGCATACAGACGCGTCCTGATTCTCTCCAGAGTGTGATCAGGGGAATGTGAGAGAGGCAATTGATCGAGTTCGCATCGAGTGGAGCACGACAGAGCTAGATCATCGGCGAATCTGATAAACGGAACCGATTCCTGAAGAGACCAACTTGATCCGGGGCTTTCACGCACCTGGGATTCTCGTGGGTGCGATCGACGGGATGCGCATGCTTCCTGCATTGGCTGAGGCCAATTTCAGTCCAAAAACTGCGGTCAGTCTACACAGTCAAAGATTAAAGGAGGCTGAACACCTACTTCCTATTCTGCACCATCTCTGCGTCGATGCATGAGGGAGTGCACCGACAAGCCAGCGCTCGATGTACATATCTGACCGCAGTGAACACTCAACTAGTCCATCCTGTGTATTGGTAGATGCCAGTGAGGAGGTATTGGCGGTATTTCCATTTTATTGTTCGAAAATAATCAGCATCTTGAAACCAGTTAGAGTGGTTGGTCCCTATTTGGAGCTGCTGAACGCCTAGCCAGTAAAGGTTTGTACCAAGACTGTCCAGTCGGTCATTATTTTAAGTATGTACACTTTATCCTGTTTGCTGATCCAACCATTCTTTGAATAAACTAAACAGACACTACTTTAAGAAAATGTGTCGTTCGACAGGCATGGAACCGCGTGGAATGTGCCTGTTCAGTTATTGATGATACCATGAGAATTTCTTTTACCTATCAGAGATCATTCGCAAGATTTGGACTTAAATTTCGTCCTGTCGCTTGCTGCACACCATATGACGCTTTTTGGATTCCAGTATTTTTTTGTAGAGCAATCGTGACGGGTGTCACTACAAAGGATGGTGATTAATCTACGGTAAGAAATTTGTTGGTGCCGACGAATTCTCATGTATGACGCTCATGGAGTCTGTTATCATTCGTGAACACCTGCGTATAGTTAATATGAAACAGTACTCTGATTTATTGCCAAAAGCGACAAGAGCTTCAATGTACGATGGCAGAAATTAGACGAGGAGATTACATACCGCAATTAAAGCTAACAAACGTTTTAAACACACCATCTTTTGACGTGTATACCTTTATCGTTTCTTATCCAAGATTATTGGGATCTGCTGTAGTAGATAAGCTTGGTGGGTTTTATCTTTTGCACTATCTGTTCAAGGCGGTTTTCCTCCATACCAATCAAACAGTGGCTCCAACCAGCCTCTAACATAACACGTTAGGTGTTGGAAACAAACAACATATTCTCAGTACTGTACGGAGAGTATAATTGGTGGCTGGTTCTATTCCCGTCTACGATCAAGAGTAGGAACTGAATGGAATGGAAAAACCAAGGGGAGAGGGGCTGAAGTCTGCCTGATGACAATCGCAGGTGCGTCCATTAGGAGTAATCAGAACATTCGAATACCAGAATCAGCAACCTGAAAGATTCAAGCAAAACGGTTTCGAGAATTAGAACAACGGAGGAAAGTCACTGGGAAAGTTCAAACTTCTGCTGCGATTTGTGTTACGTGATTAAAGGAAATGGTAAGCAGTTCATGTCGACTGTCCTATGGTGAGTCAACGTAGAAGCATGCACAGGGTAAGAAGGATCAGAAGCAAGTGGTTATCGCCGGGATCCTTAGGCAAGTCACATGGTTGTTGGTCACCACCATTTCCCAGCGGAAGCTACCTCGACCACTCTCCTCGGTGGGTTGTTGTCTCGAGGGGCTATTGTATACAATTATGACGCGTGGTAGAAACAAAGATGGACTGGGGCAAATTAGGAGGGATTCCATCAACCAGTTTGCTACATTCAACGAGGGCTTTGACGATGATAAAATCTGTCAAGATTAAATGGGAAACCGTGGTACATTTTGAATGATTTTCGAGTGAATCCAACAAAAATTGGAGGCACATACGAAAGTGTGGGAGAGCAGCACAGCCTGAATTGTAGAACGCATTTGAAGCGACTAATCAGGCACAACGGGAGAAAAAGAAAAGGTTTATTCGGGTTGTAAATGTGTACATCAAAGATTTATGACTAGAGCTTGAACGAGAACAGGTCAATTTATTGTTGAACATTGAGGTCTAACATCTGTGCGCATGTCAACCGGCTATAGTAATACACCTTCGGCTTTCTGATCACAAGAGTTATGCTGTCATGTGACATGTATTTTGGAAGCATCAGGCCGTGAGAATGTGAACAGGAGAAGTCAATTAGGACGGTGCGTGATCTATGACCGTAGTATTACCTACCGGCTTGTTGGAATTTCTGCACTCCTTCCTTTGGGATTGACACATTCTACTTCACTTCTGGCGCTAGTGGTGGATGGTTTAATAGACACGTCGTACAACTTGATTCATATGTTTTGACGTTGACTATACACTCTACATCCAGTGTTACGCTAAACGGCTAGCTGGATTGGCTGAAAATAACGATCGACATTCTGACTGATCGTTTCTTCCAAACCCCTGGAAACGCTATTTACAGCTCCATCAAACAGTAGGATGCATTCAATGTTGCGAACCACAAATTGCTGGACGAAATGGCAGGTGGTTCCAGTATCGGTAACTTCAGCCAAACATTGGTAAAACTTGTCACTACGTTACTGACCCTACGTTTGGTTTCATTCAAGTAGGGTCCCGTCAGACGGCTACGCCACCTAACCGAGTAGCCTGAGCGAACGGACACAACACACCGTTGGCCGTGAGTGTGGCGGGGCTGTACGCGCATTCCTAGTGAAGTCACTCAGCCCCATTGCCTCAGTGCTTCGTCCACTAGAGTCCACGGTCGACAACACATAGCTGTTCACATACACTTCTGCACTGCTAGAACGCAAGTTAGTGAACGAGGTGTCGGTAATCTGAAAACAGAGCCGCGTATTTATGCTGCCTGTGATTAGGATGTGTATGGGACCACTAGGGATTTTCGTACAAAGCATGTGAGCACGCAATCGGCTACGTCCAAGTCAGTTCGGAGCCTGATAAAAAAGTTTGTCACAACGGACAATGGTCATGGCGTGCAAAGAGGTTGTCCACCGCGCACATCAACAGATGGCAAGGATAAAGACCAAATACTTATTGCATGGATTGTACAAGTGGTCCCTGAAAAGTTGTAAACGACATCGATAAACGTACATCAGGGCGTTCCAACAGACGAGACCAAGTTGTACGCGGCTGCTATCCAACAAACCAAGCTGAGAAGAGTGTGATTCAACACAACTCAACATGATCACAGTCAGACAGACACCTGCAGATCGAAGTACTCGGCCCGTGGCTCACAACTCTGAATTGTATGTGGTTAAATGAAAGTAACGATTCTAAACCGCCGCCAGAAGCATCTACACTTACAGTCTGTACACCCCCAGTAGAGTCCGTTTGCGAACAAACACGATATTTGTACGCCCCTTACCACGCTCCGCCCAGTTCGATTGGTATTCACAGTTATCGACATGTCCTAGTTCATAATCACCTAACCGGAACCCGTATGATGGGGATGTTTTGTGTCGACCCAAACCAAACGGCCTTCGCATCCTAGATATATTGTTTTCCCGAAGGAAGCAGGTCCCAGAAGAACAAAGCACTTCAACCTGAACAACATTTTTGCACGAGCTCTCCATGCCGACCTCGATAGTGCAACAAGTTGTTTTCATCCTGGATAAAAAATGGTCAAATAATACATGTTGATAGGAAGCAGGTTGATACGGCTCCATGACGAGGCTGCAAAACTGAGAGGTGTCGAGCGACACTCATTGTTTTCTTAGTACGACTATGGTACGTCACGTCAGAGTACCCAAACAGCACGGCAAACCCCGGATTCTATGAGAAACTTAGGTTTTGGTCTGTTTTGTTCATGAATGCAGCTTTTCATTACCTATTGTTGTGGTGAATATACTGCCATGGTGGCACAGTCCATTAGAGAAATATCGTATTTTAATTTTGTCCATTTGCATACACCGACGCATGCTGGTTCCCAGTTCATCATTGTCTTTCAAGCGCTGAGGCGGTTGTGGAGACGTATGTGAACAGCCATGTTTTATTGACCGTGGACTGTAGTGTTCGAAACACTGAGGCCAGTGGGGCTGAGCGACTTCACTGAGAATGCGCGAACATCCCGACCCTACACATGGTCAGCGGTGCGTTGTACCCGTTCGCTCATCCGACTCGGTTAGGGGGCATAGCCGCTTAGTGAGCCCATTGGTCTGGCCCCTGACTAGTGGCGCTAAGACGCGGTAGTTTTCTGAATTGTGTGCTGTAAGAGTGGCTCCAGTGGTAGTGTTACGATGCTTTTATCGACGTTTGAGTCTGCTTTGAACTCGACACAACAGAAGTTAAGCCTAGTCGAACCGAAGTTGTGTAACCCGAAGATCAGGGCGAGCAGGCTTTTTTCCAAAGCAATGCCGGCTATCATCAGGATAAGGAATCTTATTTTGACCACCTACTATTGTAAACAGGGTATACTTTTTTCACATTGATTAAAACTCGTTTTCGTAGCCCAGTACACCCATGATTCTGTTCCAGTTTGGGTAAATCAATCGAAACCGTCAGGATTGCTAGAAACAGTCATAACAGCTGCACCACTTCTGTACCATACCAACCAAATGAAAATCGACCGATGACCTTACACATAGCAGGTCAGTCACCATTACATTGTGTATAAAAGTGCGCGCCTCAGTTTGCTGCTGGCTTAGCCTCAAAATTGTTGAGCTGGTCTGTAGGAATGCGGCGGCTATTTCATCCACGTGATGGTTTAAACGAATGGAATGGCAGTTGAACTGTTGATTAGTATAGTACAATCACGATGTCACGACTCTTAGAGGAGCCATCAACCAGGGCGTATCACAATACTGCTGATTTTAAGAGCCACAAATTATTGTGCACACAAAAAGAAAACGTGACTGAGGGTGATGCGCGTACGAGTTCCGTAAGGATGTTCAAGCAAGTGAGAAACGAACAGCTAGAACAGCGTTGTACGTTAGATCTTTCCACCTTAAGACGTTCCGGTATCATTTTTATGTGGCTGGACGCCAGTCACATGGTTTCCGTGGCACAATGGTTCAAGCCGAATGGGTCGTGTTAGAAAACCTGTTGAAAACAGATTTATCACACCAAAGTCTCAACGCTAGGAGAAGGCTTACAATAGCAAATCTAAAAATACCAATCAATGAAGGTTGACGGATACCATTTAGGCAACGAGGAGTGTAACTCAGGCATAGCGTACCCTCTATTCGAGAGAATATAGGCATCACCCAGTGGTGCACAACACGTGTTTGCTGACCTAACTCGAATGAAACGACTGCCGATGTAAGTCATCGCACAGCGTTGATGACCCACTACGACGTTTTCGTTTCTACTCTGTGCTCCAACTGCACCAGTGCGTTCCGCTTGGTTTTGGCCTTTGTGGATGTGCCGCAGTGAAACCCTTTGGGTTACTTTAACCTGGCACTGAGTCATCCAAAAAGGAGTAGCAAACCACGCGAAAGTGACACTGGGATAATCTGAATTGAAAGAGGTGTAGACCAAGGCTGTTAAGTTCTTGAAAAAAACACCAGTTGAGAGAGAGAACATTCTGGAACGTGTGAACATTTTTTGGTAAACGTACTGCGTGACACAACTTGCCCCCTTCATTCGACCAGTAATTGTACTTCATTAATTTCCATGAGATCTCAACGCAAACATTTATTTGCGCGCACCAGGTCCTACTATTCCTGCGCTATTTCTCATTTCGGTCGATTTCCCCACAGATGTAACTTTCTTATTCCCCAATTAATCAAAAAGATGAATCTCCCATAATTAACACGGACAAACTTCTCCACAAGTTCTACGGTGACCATTTCGTGGTCCGAGCACACCTGGCCCTTTCATTTGCCGAAGATGTGCGTGTAGAAGACCGATAATTAGCCTCTCGAGATGTACAAAGCGTATCACTGACTTGACTTCCAATACACCAGACAAGTTGTTCATTGTGTCCTGTTCATTGAGTATCTGGTGTAGTTACTGTGAACCAATGTCCTCCAGTAGTCCAATAGGGTTTCGAGTATTGACAACCGTCCATCAATAAACTGAGCTGTAGCATTCGCTTCTGTCAGTCTTGTGCTGAACTTCGTACCTTTGTTAACGCTTTGCAGTGCAAATGGGTAATCGACTTGTTTAAACAGGGTAAAACCAGCCAGTGACCACGAAAAGTATAGTGGAGCGAACAAGCCTGTTTTGATTTACTTGTCACCAGGTTGAATACAGGCTCATATTGCAGTTTCACAAGAGGATCGCTAATGAGGTAAACAAAGGACCAGGGCTGAATGAAGCCAGTCATGTCAGTGTCAAGCTGTAATTAAAACGCTACTTGAGTATTGAGAATTGGGAGAGGTGGTTCCAAAGACTGCACGAAACGTTTCTTAGTACAAATGGACATGTCATAGAGGGGAAACCAAACAGTTTTAGCTATGGACGGAATCCCACGCTCTACTGCCTTAGATTGAGTGGCTCCAACTTGGCACGTTTTTCATCACTATCGTTTAGTTCGGAGAAAATTACACGTACTTCTTTTATGGGAAGAGTGAACGGTGGAACAAAAACGAGAAGCATTCGAACAAGCCCATCAAGTGCGTCTAGTCGCATCATATTCAACGTCACATGAATGACTTGTTCTTTGAGCCAAACTAGTAGAACTGTCAGGCGAAGATGAACTGTTGGGTAGGGTAAAAAAGCAGAGTGGAAAATTTAAAAAGAATTCGCAAAATCATTGATGGTTTGGAGACACCGGAGTGCTGACGGTTAGGTCTCACTCGTCAGGAGACGTCCGTCAGAAACAAATAAAACAGTCAACACTTGTTTCCCGCACAAGTCTTCAGGGAACCGCAAACGGTCAATAAGCGGTGGCTGCACAGGTGGGCAGCTCCATTTGAAGAGGTACAATGCGTGAGGAAGAGTAGGTGAATTCACAGTATGTGTTGATCACATGAGTATGAGAGACTGAGTCCACTTGACAACCCATTATGTGCAGGACTGATTCAATCAGAGTTTCGTAAAAATCGGTGTCTCACTATTTAGCTTTGACAGCACAGATGGCCTGTCTTCGACTGTCACCTACTACGCTGATAATAATATCGACTCTATGCCGTCACATGCTGCTTTCACATAGAGTGTGATGAACGAGGATGGTGTTGATACCCGTGGCTCCTCACAGACAGCGTACCAGAGATTGCGTGGTTTTCCCCGCGTCTTTAATTGCGGACTGTACCGAGCCCAACGCACATCATTCTAGTGAGCCGTGGAGAGTTGAGTAGCCATCTCGGCAACCTCCTAAGTTCCAGACCTTAACCCGTGGAAGACCGTATGAAAGCTGGATAGCACGAACGAGTACCTTAAGAAACATATTACTAGGAGCAGTCAAAGGCTGCTGGGTAGAGAATGAGCCACTTTCCGAACACCACAAGTACCAAGCATATAGTAAGGCTTGCCCATCCGAATCTGTTAGGTTCCACATGAACACACATTGATCGGAGGGCAGTGCCTCGGCTCATCATTTGCACGAGACGGATGTGCCGATAGTCAAACTTCAATTGTTTTGTCAAATAGTGTGAACTGAGATGTTTGTAGCTTATTAACGTGTCTTTGGAAATCGAAGCCACCACGGAATGAACTGAAAGATTGTGCAGTCCATATCCTCGGCGTGTTATGGCGGAAGTGAATGAGAACCAACGAGTGATTCATCTTTGAAGTTGTAGATTGTCCAATCGGGTAGACGCAGTAATGTGACTCCAAAGGTGCCTGAGCGGTTTCATCCAGTGTTTTATGTTGTTGCAGTCAGTAGTTCGTGAAACCTGTTTTTCCATGCGAACAGGAGTTCGGAGTAAGACGAGGGACGGAGTGTCCGGGTAGAATTGAACGAGATCCTCATCGATAGTCAATCTGTTTATGGCTGCCGTAAACGACCGTGAGCGTGGTCTTTCACTTGAAAACTTTAACAGGACTGTTGTGTCTGAAACCTCTGGACTGTAAGATACAGAATGTTGGCACATTGGGTCGTTTTGACTGAATTGATTGTGATACTCAGTGTTCAGACACAACGTTGTGTCCGCGTAATCTGGACTGAATACCACTTGGAGTTTATTACAGCCCTCGCGTTCCTAGTTTTTCCAGCCGACATGTTTTGAAAAGAAGCGCTAAATTCGTTCTTGTCGGAGCACGTCAGTGATGCACACCCTCTCTACGATCGGAACTTGAAACTTGGTCACGTCTTCATGAAGCAACGGTGTTGACCACTGCGCCGTTGATCCCACATAAGTACGACTGAATAAACATACGCGAATGCTCAGCCACGATCGCTTGTGAATAACGCTCAGGTTGTCCAACTGCCACAAGGGGAGGCACAGTAGCTGTCCTGGTAACCCCAATCGATTAACCCACGACTAGGATTGCTCACCAAGTTAAAAATTACGAAACATTAAGTATGCTGACCAATATATCGATTGCCATTAAGTAGCAGGGAATTTTCGGGTTGATATGGACATCACGCACAAGTGATCTAACAACAGTTAGTGGGTGCGGCCGGAAGTAAAACCACCACGGTCGTAACTTCCACAATTTACCCAAGCCTTATCGGATCACCTGTTTACAGGTCAGTAACAAATGCTAATGTCAGGTTTCTAACCGCGGAAGACTAACCGTTTCTGTCACCTGGTGGATCCTGACATTGCAATTTCAAACCTGTCATATTTTGCTAAAATATCCAAAACGCTGTGGCACTACAGAGCACACACGAGGAGCGCTCAAAGGACGGCCACGTGATCCGAAACACAAACACGTGTCGCGTACATGCGTAGTTGATATGAGAAATGTAATTTTCGAGGATCCCAGCGATAATCAATGGTTTTCTGTATGCTTTTTCGCGCGTATGCTTTTTTGGTCACTTGTTACGGAGGACCCCATCCGAACTCGATCTCACTCTAACCGAGTGCAATGCCCATCAAGGATTGCGCGATTTTCTAACGCTCACGCATCCCTTCGCTTAAACGTCTTTACAGACTTACCAACGCAGACAGTGGAGCCCGAAGAGCAAGTAAGTAGGACGCAGTTCAGCTTACTAACAGACAGGCTCACTCGAATCAAACTAGCAAGTAATGTTGGCCACATTCAATCCGGAAACCATTAAGAGTTGGAGTAGTAACAATAACACAAAGGCAGTTATGCAACCATAACTAGTAAAAGGTTAACAGATTACCTGCTTATTTGTGATAAATTCAATGGACTATTAACTTGTTTTTGTGCTCTACACAACAAAAGAACAGAAGATATGTAATCGCTTCAGAAATTTGAAGAGTACAAAGAAAGCACCGGCGAGACGAATATTTCGGCACAACAGACATCGCTTGAGCAAACTGTCAACAAGAGAAATGGACGAGAACAAACTACTTTTGAGGCTTGTAATAACGTGCGCCACTTCCAGCGTTCTTTAATTTTGAATTGCCGATAGTGTTGTCTACCTCCAAATAGCCATCAACGGGATTATCAGAGAAGAAAAACAGAATGGCACTTTTATCTACGCTGTAAATATCATCGAGTATGGAGACAAGCTCTTGCAACAAACCAGAAGTTCTTAACTGCGACAAAAGTGTGCGGCCTAAAACTGAGTCGCAAAAATCCACCTCTATGCAGATTAACATAGAAACGCTGTGATAAATTAATGTCGTGAACAAAATTCAATCCATAAACATGCGAACCGTAACGGGAATTGAGGTTTTCAAGTGCACTGAGTGCGCAACTGTGCGGTAGGAATTTCCGTGCAATAATCGGAGTGGCTACATTTTTTGAACGAAAATTCCTTTCGCACACACGAAAACCTTTACTGAACCAACAAACTACAAGAATGACTTGAAAACTCAAAAACAGAGATAAGCCGAGTTACAATGGATCCGAAAATTCCATTACCACAAATAATGCTGTCACTGAGACAATAAAGCAACACGGACGATATACCGTTCTTTTCTGGCACTCCACTGGATAACAAGCGGCATCGTGTCATGGAAAGAGGAGTCCGGCAACAGAGGTCACTGAAGGACGGAACCAATAGCTTCTCACCACTCAGTTTGAATCTATCAACAAAGTTCTGTGGTTTTCGTCCACGATGCAAAGCAGGAGAAACAGAATACGGCGACGTGTCAAACTTTCGTGATTTGCCGTAATGTTGTCTACCGCTCATCTCGAAACGAAAGTATCGGTCTTTCAGGTTATGTAATCACGAGCGAGTACTCCACTGTGACGCACGTAGCCTCTTTTATCCACGACGGATTTACATGTACACGCACAACCTTCCAATGATTAATGATTGCATTTCGGTTATCCTCAGTGACTCGCCAGTAGGCATGCGACGATAAAATGGAAGTGAGACGGTCAAACAGCCGTGTCCCAGCTCACCAGACAGACTTGTCGGCCAATCGGGTCCATAAAATCACTTGTGTAATGAATAAAGTGAACGCTTCCAAATGAACGCACCCGCCCCTCAGGCTAAAAAATATGCAAAACACTAAGCCTTTATGCACAACCAGATACGTCAGCAACAATCAGGGCGATAGGTTAATGGCTGGGGAGTGATCTGATAGCTTCAAACTAGCTTCGACTGTGTCAGCTGATTGAATAGATATGAACGCGACCACGTAGGGAGCAGTCCACGATGAGTGCATGACTATTTGTCCTGAGTGGTCAGAGGAGCGTTTTGATTTAGTAGTCTGTTGAGTAACCAATAAGAAGATTGACAGAGACGAGAGGCAACTATTCATTATCTCGGATGACAGCAGCGTGTCAAGGGTTGGAACTGATGCTTAACTGCAACACAACTAGGAAGGAAGAAGCAAGACGAGATAAAGGGGTGGAATGAGGCTAGGAGACAAAAAATACTACATATAAACTTCAGTGCCGGAACACTTACAAACCCGGCTGCAAATGTGCCAAGGGGAGCAACCATTTGGTTCATGATCCCGTTCTTACAAGACACTTCCACACACTGCAACAATTCTGGCCTTTTTTCTATAGTTAGCCACCGCAGATGTTGCCCTCACCCAAGGTTGAGCTGTCCCGAGTGCTTACGGTGCAGTTGGCCTTGTGTAGACTACTACGATACCCGTTGAGACAAACGTTTGACTTTTATCACTCGGTCGCCTTTGGATCCATACCCACGTACCATAATCTACTTAACACTGATTCGGTTGGTCCCAAGAATCTCTTCACCAAGTACTGAGTTCATGCTGTCTTGGTCGGAGGGATTCGAAGCGAACACAACAAAATGATCTGAGAATAAGGCGACCATCGCCGTCTGTTCTGTAAAACTAATAGCGGAGAGACAATGCATCGTTAAATGGCTCGACCCTACGTACGTCCCAACAGGATCAACAGTTCCGAACAGAACCCTACCACATATAACAGCGGGGTTAATCTGGGACCGTCGAAATGAGGACGCCAAGCGGGAAGCTGACGCGTACGTTGTCAGCAGCTAGTGCTGCTGTATTCGGCGGAGGTCTACATCAACCGCCATTACCTGACTTCGTGAAGTTAACCCAAACCCACGACTCAATCGAGATTCGGTATCACTCAGTGAATCGAAGTGAGTGTTTCTAACCCCAAGACTGGTTGCATCTTGAAACACCCGACCCCGGTCGAGAGGCGGTCTTAACAATATTCTTGCCACAGTTGGTAAATAATGGAGAGGATTTGAAGGACTCCAGTGTCTGAAGACTGTGGTAAGAGCTTGACGGATGGCTGTCTGGAGCTAACAGGAAAACACTTCACCAATACTGCATCGGCCACTGAACCTAGTGTTACATTCCGAGTAAGCTAAACGTGGCAGAAGTGGAGGTGGACACCTCGTGTTAATTAGACAACGCCAACAGTTCCACTTGATGATTATTCTCGTGGCCTCTGAAATACGGTGAACATCGACTTTTAATGAATCTAGCGTCCGAGGGAGACTAATCCACCGGTTTCAACCTTGAAGGTGCGCTGATTAAGCCGCATCTTAGACATAAGCAGTGGATAACTGGACCGGAAACTAAGTCGCAGATGATGAAAATACCGGGACGGCGCTGCCACCGTTAGCGTCTGCGCTGGAGCAGATTTGTCAGAGGTGTGGGTTGAATTGGAAAGGACAGTGAGAGTATTCACAATAACACCTCAACGCTCATTTACTCAGTCGGATGCAACAGGTAGGGTGACGTGATTCTCACTGTGGATTAGGATTATTGCGAGACAGGACACTGTCGAGACGACCAAGTCCAGAGGACAGAACAGTTCGGGTTATCACCCAAAACCTCGTTAGATGGCCCACAACGTAAGGCACTAGGCAAGTGACGGTGGACTGAAGCTAACGCCCGTTTTGCAAGATACGGCCTCGCATTAAGAGCCTGTCATACTTGACATTAGTGACCGTGTGTGGTTCAAATAAGCTCAGTAGGTCACTGAGATGCGGACGTCATCACACCATTTCGAAGTCGTCCTTTAGTAATCACTAAACAAGAGGTCGCTGTACGTGCACCCACTGGGGGTGGAAAGAAACACTAGCCGACGCGTCCATTACGCACCATCACTAATACAATCACACGGTGGTTCATCCGTCATGTTCCGTGGTCTAAAGATCTTCCCACAATCGAGGTGCCCAAACGAGCAGGACTACTGTCAATTAGAACGAACAAATTACACTCTGGGAAAGGCAAAAAACTACACTCTCGAACGGAAAAATGTAGGCTAGTCATTGGAAATCATTACCACCCGACGCAGTGCGCGCGGTCTGCTCTTTATCGCCAATAGGGTCATATCATATGAGCGGCTGACTATTTTAGACCGTAAGTTCATTGGTAACGTTCTTCTTCTACGAATAAATTCAGCCTGATCTGCCTTGGTAAAAGGGAGTTCTTTTGGTGGAAAAGATACGATGACTACACCGAAAGGGTGATTGCGCACACTTTCTTTTTATTAGGTGTATGTAGACACCAGTTGATGTAGATAAGTAATACGTTAAGTAAACTCCCCCTACCAAGCTGTCCACAAATGAAGGCAGTGAACGACCTAACTCACGAACCAAAAATGTCAACAGACACACTTTCAGATCTTTTAAGGATATAAATGCCCTCTTGTTGTGGCAACAAAAACAGTACCGTGTTACATTACTAGTGGACCAAAGGGTGTAATAAATCTTGGCGAGTTACATGGCTTTCGTGATCCTTGCGGGTACATCCAAAACAGTGTTAATGAGAGAATGAGTTTCGTCATGCTGCGATCAGTAGCCACACCAGTTACCGCTACAGCCATCATGCTCCTATCAGATAAAACAGCCTAGCTGGTGTACCCTAACTGTTCTCCCTCAAGTCGTCTGTCAAATTTTGTGACACCTCGTCTTTAACATATATGACCGGATCCGGAACCCTCAACCGTATGATCAACAGCCAGTGCCGTCATTATTCAACTGAGACAACCCAAGTTCCGACAAAGATTGAGGAGATCGTTCATCCAAGAAAATTGCTTAAACATAAGGAATCAGCATCAGTGCGAATGCGTCCCGTAAACAAACGACCCAGTCGCAAAGCAAAGCACTACATCAAGCAGACGTTATTAAATCTTAACAACTGTAAAATCCACTAGCCTAAACATGAAAGCTATTCGAAACTGACATGAATGTGCGAGGTTTGTCTTAAGTGAAATGAGAAAGACACGTGATTGGGGGATACACCTGGGTAGCACCAATATCGAATAAAATGCATAGCAAAGGTAAGTGAAAATTCCCGCCTTATCAAATGAACCACACGTCAATACAGACCTGGTAGTGAACATCAGCTGGGCAAAGGTCCATAAAATTGCCAAACCCAGCCAACTTGAATAGAAGACTAACAAGATAGCTTGTGTTCGATAGTTTTATATTAGTGTGATTAGAAATGGGAGAAAAGTGAGTCAATGGTAGTAAGAACCCCTTTGAAAGTGGTAAAAAAAAGTTCCGTTACAAAATATTTAATGGGCCGCGGCTTTCTGGGCTGCGTCTGCTTCCTCTAAAAAAAGAAAGTTCAATGACTACATGAGTTTCACTCACCCTCTCCTTGGACGTCGGAATCCCACAATGTCAAATTGTCTCTTAGTAACTGCAGAATTAAGGTACTGTCTTTTATACTGCCCTCACGCATTTCTTCCAGATCCTGTGTAGCCTTAGCGAATGCCTCCTTAGCTAACTCACAAGCTCGCTGTGGATTGTTCAAGATTTCGTAATAGAACACGGAGAAATTAAGAGCCAGACCCAGTCGTACTGGATTGGTTGTCGGCAAATGCTCGTTCGCAATGTCTGAAGCTGCCTTGTATGCAACCAAACTATCTTCTGAAGCCTTGGATCGCTTTTCACCAACAGCAATTTCAGCCAAATAACGTTTATAGTCACCTTTCCTTTAGAACCAAGATCAGCATAACTGATAATACCAAATGCAATTACTTACATTTTATAGAAGAAAACTTTAGATTCGTAGGTCTCGGACGATGGAATAAGGTGCTTGTCAAGCAAATCTAAAATCTTGTTGCATATCTCGTCCAGTTCTTTCTCGACGACCCGTTGAAGCATCTTCTGAGCTTGTGATGCTGGTGCATTTTCATCGCCATCCTTTTGTTCAATACTGCTCAATATTCGCCAAGAGGATCGTCGAGCACCAATAACGTTCTTATAGGCCACAGATAGCAAATTGCGCTCTTCCGTGGATAATTCACCTGGCATTTGCGCTACTTCGGTCATCGCTTTCTGCATTTCTAAAGTGAAAGCACAGCTAATGGGATCATAGTGAAAACTTGATGAATTATACACTGGTACATCTCCTGTATTGATTAAAAAATCGCCAAGTAGTCCAACAGCCACTTGAGGTTTTCACAGGTCTACGTAAAATATGCTGAGGGTAGTTCGCTCAAGACACTGGAAGGGCTCCTACGCGATCCTGTTACTCCCAAGTTACCTCAGCGGGGAAAGGAGCCTCAATAGGAGTGCACGGAGTTTTCTATCAGGAGGAATTGCAATTCATCTTGGTTACCTATAACAGTGAGCAATACAACGACTCCACGGATGACAGCTCGCAGCCAAAGGGTCTGGCGAACCTCAGGAAATAGCTATGTACAACAATTACGTAAAATACTTGGTAGTGTGACCAGCCTGTGTCCGTACCTCCACTTGACATTAGATCAGCGCGCTAAGAACGGATAAATCGCACCACTATGTTTTAGCTACCCCCGGTGGTCATCGTTGGTAGTTATACTTGTCAAACACAACGCCCGAACTTTTCAACACTTTCGACTGCAGTTTTAAAAATGCACAGAACTTCGCAAATAAACTATAACCGGTACAAACATACTAAGATCAACAGCCGCTTCATCGTAAAGAAACAATGGATTATTAACCCGTCTGTGGTGCGAGCAAATGTACAAGAATATATTTATAAAGCGATATAAAAATACAAACGGAACATGAACGACAGAAAGTGAAGGCTGGTCATTACGACAAAAACGCCATTGTTCTCGATTTTTAGTAACGACCTTGACTACCGCCCGTAAGACATTCGTCAGAGGTAATGCCTTACAGAAGCAGGCGGTGATGTAGGAAATGACATGATCTGACCCCAACTCACACGCGTGCGAAAACATAGGAGATGGCGCACAATTAGTTGGCACCTTCTAGGCGTCAGAGATACCGGATTCTATGCTGCGTGATCAACACGCTTATCCATAAGTTAGGTTTGCCAACTCCGAAAACATCGGCAAACCGTATCGTCGTTTGCGCGGTTCTTCCATCTCACGCAACTCTAATCTATCAGTGAAGAATGCGTCTTGGTACACGCCATTTGTAGAACTACGTTCGGTATCTATTCGTTTTCACTGAAGATCTGAAAGAACCATTCAAACTTCTCTGGTAACGAACGACCTACTTCAACATTAGACATATATGCTTATTCTGCTAATATTAAGGATGGACTTGCCATTGATCAGAACCAAAGAACACATAACCACAGGTGGCTCGCTCTACACCACTTTTAGCCCCACTCAGCGTTTATTGCTAATTTCGGATGTAACAAGCATGATCTGAGATGTCTATATGCACGAATAAACGGCTTAGCTTTTCCATATGGTACCAAAGCTTGAACCACTGGCTAGGATGGAACGACTGTAGCAAATATTTTCGATTGTCGCACTGCATTGCACCTTTTTGGTACTTCGATCATTCAACCTGCTTTTACCTAAATTCTGCCCGTTTCTGGTTTAAATGAAACCTTGCTCCGTGCCCCGCTAAATTGACATGCCCTTTTCTGTACGCTACCTTCCAAGACCGACACCAACACATGGGGTCACCGTACTGGGTTGTTGTTTTCACTGGCGCTCGCGTCCAGATAGCAAGAATCAGACGAAACCTTATGCTACAGAACAGCCGCAACAAGCATAGATGACGGATACAACTCTGGAAAGGAGTCTGTAGCAACAAGAAATGGACAACGTAGAGTATACCTTTTACAGTTTAACACGCTCCGATATCACTTTCGCGTGTCTTGATTTCAACCTAAGATATTTCAAGAGGATTTGCTGGGTTCCAACGGCGAACAAGATCATACGACTGGTGTGCAAATGGATAAGGTGAAAAACGGGGATCGGTTGATTCTTACAGAGTGAGGGCGCGGTCGCGCTAGGTGCAGAGAGTGAACGAAGTTAGCTCGCTTTGAGTCAGTCGCCTGGGACATCTCAGACTGACAATGAGACAAGCGAATGTGATACCGAGACAGCTCAAGTTAGACAAGGTATAGAAAAACAGGTAATGATGTGAATACAAGGTAGTCATGGTCTGTGATATACTTCTACGTCAGACCGATTAATAGCAACAATGTACTACTGCTGACTATAACAGATTTTCGTGATCACGGAGGGCCAAATCGGAGGAAAGATAGCTGCCGATTTCAACCGAAGAAATTTAGGGCCTTCGCAACTCGTGGTCAGGGCGTTGCCTGATTACCTCATAGTTTTACCAAACCACTGGCTTCCCATTACTAACGTCCGGCGTGGTAAACACTAAGCAGGCAAACGGAGCACGTGGCCTGTCTATTACAGACTAGTTGCTCTTACTACTTGACCCATTGGTTGCGTGTTTAAGGTAGTAATTTCGCCGAGTTCATTTGGAATATTAACGGATCGTACGCCTGTATCTCCCAAACTGTAAGACCATCGTAGTAAACAACCGACGTGACGTTTGGAGTGGTCCCAGTAATCGCAACGTCCCTCAGTTTGATTAGAGATACTGAGGCTCGGGTCGCCGCTTACTTCAACATCTTCGCAACAAAATACGCATAAAAATTTGTGCTGTCAATGTGAGTCTTAAAAAGAGACCTGAGTATGTGTGGCTATAAGTCAACATATCCTTTTCACCCCATCACCAAAAAGCGGGCTACAAAGGTTTCGCTGTAACAAATATGGTGAAACGGACATTTCACTGAAGTGACAAGGTGGCCTTTCGAGCCCCCCCCCCCAGAGGATTACACCCGACCACTGCCCAAATGCGTTAACTCAGTAATATAGTCCCGCCTTGAGGAAGAAAAAGGTGCACCGCGAGCTGCAACTAAAGTCACAGTAAGTTCTCGGAACGTTACGTACGAATGCCTACCTGAAATCCCTAAGCCTCACCCTCTGGAATATCGACTGATCCACGGACACCTCACGCACACCTTAGTTCCCTTTTTCCGAACGGTTGACAAGAAAACTGTTCACTCTCCAGGAGATTCAAATGGGCTAAGAGGTCACAATAAAAAGTGGTTTAAAATGAAATGTTCCGCCACAAGGTGGTGACCTATCGGAATGGTCTAAAATCAGCTGTCGTCGACGTTTTCTCTAGGATATAACTTCAGGCAATACGGTCTCATCAATTAAGCAGTAGTATGTGAGCTATGTGGCTTTACTTCATCTCATGGCGTATTGTTCTACACTGACAGTGCGTTTGTGAATTGGTGCTATACCAGTTCTTCCATCATTACTCTCCAGAAAGGGTGGCGACGCTGTGGCATCAGAAGAACCGTACCGACCCAGGGAACACGAGCCCTCAGCCTCATATCCGCATGACAATCAATGAATCATCTAGCATCAAAAAGCAAACCTGCCAATCATAGACCAAATCAACAAACGGTCAATCGGTATGGATGTTTGCTGAGGTTGTAAGGCGATTCTCCCCATTAACAAGAAACGTACAACGGTCAGAAGTGGCCCAATAAACCGCACCTTCCAGCGAAACTTGACGACACAACCGAAAAACAATTAAGATATTAAATACTAGCCTAACAGACAACCTTAGACGAGAAACGACCGCTCCGATGAAGCCGTAAATGTTTGCAACGGTACGGATGACTTTGTGATCCAGTATGGCACGCAGTTAAGCAGCTATACTATACACCGTACACCACACAAGTTGACCGCCATTGTTTAGTTCGGACAAACTCGCACTGAAAGTAGGGATCTGCACCGCACAATAATTAGATGATTTTCCGTGGTTATGATAACTCTGAAATGCACTCGCTATACCACATAGAACCTCGGGAGCACGTGAGGATGTGATGCATATTTCGTGTACCTTCACTATAACGAAGTCACCATTGTAATAGGACGTAGTCTGAAGGAAAAAGGTTTCGTTAAGATCACAATGAAAATTTTTCAGACATTCAAACATGGAGACCGATGACCAGAGACCTTGTGCTACCAATAACAGTAAGACAATTCGTATCCGGAAGGGACCTTCGTGAATAGGCATTAAATTTCGCACAGACTTCCATGATGCTCCCTAGATATCCACCAACATCCTTGCCACACTCAAAACTTAATTTGTAATTTCTGCAGTAAAACAGTCAGTTAAGTCTCATTTTTTTACCACCGTTCTTCGCACTCATTCTAGAATGTTAACTCCTCTGAAACTATTACCACGGCAAAGAAGGTTGACAGAAGAGTGAAGGTTAGTTAATTCGGTGGTTGCGATGATCCTGAGTAAGAAAGTAATGTAGCATTAATCAAATCAGCTGACTAGAATCATCGCGGCAGCCAACATATTGACGTACTTGCGCGACATCCGACCGTATTTGGACGACTGTCACTGGCAATCGGCGCGACAGCGCTTCAACCGATTGATGCTTACAATGATGAGTGTGTGTAAAACGCTACACGAGGCGGGCTGCACGTTGCCGTCGTTTGCGAACCAAACAGACTGAGCCTATCAATTTTAGATAGCGAATAACAGAGACAGGATATAACGTGGTGATCCACGAGACCTTGATACACAAACAACCGCAGCGCAGTCCGTATATCTTACCTCAATTAACGATTCAAAACCAGACACCGGTGCATTGTACATCCATATCCATCAACGTATAACAATCGGTGTTCGAAACCGACGTCAGTTATCTACAAGGTGATATACACTGCGCAGGTGTGTACGCAGAAACTGTTGCGACCGTTTAAATAACCTGATGTGACCGGTACATAAATTATTTGAGTACTACCCGACCAGGTAACAACTACCACTTACGTGGAGGGAATCTTCTACGACCCCCAAACCCCTGTGAATCGAGTTACCCTTCTATTGGCAATGTACCCACTTTACCTTTTGAATGAACTTTAAAATAATTATATTTGCCATATTAACATCAGTTATACACCGGCACGGATGTGGCAGCTTCATTTGTCGCTGCATCATCATAAAAAGCAATAAACCACTGGTTCACACCGATGTTTAACTGCCACAACCATGAAAAAAGCAAGTCCTGTGCAGAAAGAGAAAAGCACGGAACCTAATTGTTAGAAATAGCTTTGTCTATATTCAAACAGTCAACATCGAAGTTCCTAGACTTCTCAAACAAACAGACAACCGAGCTGTAAGTGAAGGTCGTCGCTGCACAGTAAACGTACATTTTTCCATCACAATCTCCATAACCCCTGAGAAACATCATCAGGAATGCCATTCAACCACTTCAACGTTCACCCAAACTCTCAAGGTCGGCAAGTGTCCATAAACATTCGTCCTCCTTGGCGCCGGAGGATCCCTCACGTTCGTTTCCCTAACGTCCCCATCTGTGCTCGTCGAGGCCTACCTGCTCACATGGCAAGACCATTAATTGAAGTTTGTATGCAGATTTCGGTCTTCCCATTGCGAATTATGAGCCGCGTAATGACAAAACCAAAGGACTCCATGGGTAGCTGGATGGCGTCGTCTGAAACCCTTATTACGTACACTGAGGTAACAGACTAGGACTACAGTCGTGTTTGAAAAATCCTATTCTTACCATCGAGTTACGCACAATAATGAAAACAAGAACTCAGCGCGTTAATTCCGTGTGTCGTAATCGACCGTAAAGGTAGTGTACGGAGAAAGCACGTCAAACTACAGATGCATAAAGTGAGTTGCGGTTTTAGCTACGGAACGGAAACAAACCAACAGCTTGATTAAAACGTCTTTTTTCTTTCTCATTTCCTATATAGGGTTCGCCTTTTCTTCATGGTTGTGTGGCAGTTAAGCATTAGTGTGAACAACTGATGTATTACTGTCTGTGATGATGTGTAAAACGTGAACAGATGGAAAACACAAGGATGAAAAATATACGAAAAAAGTACGACTGCCGGAAATTGTACTCATTTCAGTGACTACAATAAACAGGTGGTGAAATAAGAAACAAATCCAAAAGAATGAATGAACCAAAATAAGGTGCGAACTCTGAATCAGTGATTTTTTCAACAAAGTTGATATGGGGAAGTTAACAGCTTCTTACTGAGAAACCACGAGTAAAAATCACGCTTACTCCAGGGACCATGCCAATCAGTAGTTAGTACTCATCTTCTGAATGCGTATGCCACATGCTCCCGACAAACCCGCTGCACCACTACTCCGAGGATGTATCAAGTTGCGTCCAACCCCGCAACGCGCGAACTCGTCGGCCAGAGCAGAGAGTCGCGATCAGTAGATTTGTTTAAAAAGCTGTTAGATAAATAGCTGCAACCACTCTGACCCTTATCTGTCGCTTACTCCCAAACTAGGATTCTAGCGCTATATATATATATATAACATACCTATGATCATTATCAGTGCTGTTTACACGACCTGATCATAGTATTCCCATTTCCTATATCCTTTTTTCGTTACTCTTCCTTTAGTATTACCTTGAATCCTAATAGTATTTAGTTGTATTCTTTTCACTCTTCCACATAAAACAGGAATTTTACTCCCAAGGCACTCGACAGCTGGAAGTTGAGGAAACATGTGGAGGCGGTGTAATAACACACAAGTACAAAACTCTTCCCCACCAAAAACCAGTGAAACAGACAGGTCACAGGGAATGCAGCGGTTGCCAGCGTGGGCTCAGTTACTTGCATCTGTGAGCTCCGCGGATACCACTGTGCTGTAACAATTAAAGCAAACAAGGCCTCACTTCATTTCACGGGGAAATCATCTTAAGAGACTGCATGACTATAGTCAACAAAATCGCTGACTAATGTAACAACCTATCAGATTGGTACGCAGTCATTGTCACTGCTGGTGCTACCATGTCTTTTCCAGACTTTGGTTGTCTTGTAGCTCGCCGGGGCCCACGAATAACAAATGATTCTCAAAGGATTACTCATCACCACAGCAACATAACAGTGATGCCTAACTGTTACAGGAGTATTAGGTACATGAAAAGAAGGAAACTGGAAGACAGAAGCCGAAAATAAAACGGAGAGCAAAGCATACAGTCCAGTTTCCAGTTTCTCAGACTAACCTCGTTCGTCGTCGTGACTAGTACCGCTTATATTGGCGACTTGCTCCACTTATTCACCACTCTACAGAAGTGAGTCTGAACTTTTGCTAGTACCTGGTTTTGAGAGCTTCCAATCATCTCCCCGAAGCGCTGGGTTGCGAAGACGGATGAACAGCTGCTCACCAGCACTAGTCAAACCATTTAGCAATGTAAAGGTTTCGATCGTCTTCTCACTTGCGTTTTCTTTCGAGGGAGAATAAACACAAATACCCAAGTCTGCGGCACCATACTCTTTTGAGCACTTTTGCATCTCTAACAAGGTGTGGACTCCAAGCTTGCATGCAGTATTCGAGACGCGGCCACACATTCGCCTACAACAAAGGTATTTAGACCTTTGGTTCCAGAGCAATGGTTTTCATGCGTAGAAACGAAGGCTTGCTCACCTTTGGGGCTGCAATCATAGTTTGGGTGTATGGTTTGAAGACCACTTTCATGTGTCCATAAATCCCCCATACTCGACCTTCGCCGAACCATCACCAAGTTTCCCGGCCCTCAGATAGGTCTAGGGAGAGCTGCCAATTCTGCAGCTAACTGTTTGCATTTTATTATGCTTGGCGATAGTTCCCACACTAATTTTTAGTAGTGGATTCTTTCCAAATCCCCTTGCATTCCTACTCTGTTTAGACAGCCAAAAAATCTGTCGTCTGCAAACATATAACACTTGTGAGACAGACAGAACGCTAATTAGTTTAAATGAATCAAGAACAGTGAAAGCCTTAGAACAGACCCTCTGGGAACTCCGCCTTCTACACTCATTGAACTTGACTGAGCACCTTCCAACTGAACATAAAACTCTCTGTTCTGGAGGTAAGCTCTGAGCCAATCCAAAATCCCTAAGGGCATGTTGAATGTCCCCAGATTCTTAAGGAGCCTACTGTTAACTGAGTCAGACGTTTTTTTAAGTCCAAATAACAGATTTCTACATTCTCAACGCTGCCCAACCTCTTGGTGGTATCAAGAAACGACCACAGATTTGTTGAGCATGGTCGTTTTCCCGCAAACGTGTGCTCTTGGCGAGTGTTTACTGACGTAGTCGGCAATCCTGTTCCTAAATATCTCTAGCATTGGTTTTAATAAAACAGGCGTGAGACTAACAGCTCCGTAACCCGTGGCCCTTACCTGCTGCCTGTGGTAATTTAGCCCATTCCAAAGACGAGCTAAACAAACGCGCTAGGGGGATCCACTATGACGTCAGCTAATGGCGTCAATAACGCTGGACGTATACCACCTGACCCCATCGTCTCATGAATAAACGGATTGGCTAGCTTTTATCTCACCTCCATCACAAAAATAACACCTACCATTAATAGGTAGCCGACAGTGTTGGCTAGTTACATGGTATCCATTTGTGGACAATGTAATATGGATAAACTAAAAAACTTTCCGACGAGTTTTTGAAGTCTCCTTTCAAGAAACTTTGTGACTCCCAACCTACTCGGACGTGTGAAGATTAGCAGTCTCTCCGTCAGCCCTTTAGAAGAAATAGAAAGAGTGTTGGGATCGCAAGAGACCCAGGATTTCAAGTCATGTGCACGGAGGAGAGAGTAAAGGGAAACTCTCGCCGGCAAACCGTTGATGTAAGGTAGAAACAGCAGTGGACCAAGGACAGTGTTCGAATGCGCACAGGGGTGCGTCATATGGTGCATCCCTGATATATCATGGTGCATCGACGGTGACATGCAGGGAGGAGATCAAAGCCAACTTTAGAACGAAAGGTTTCACATTTCCCGTTAAGAAACGAGGCGATAAGTATAAGTAATTACATCTAAATGTTACTCTAGTTGAATGTTCAATTATTAGAGTCAGTGCGCTTTCATTTCAAGTCCCTAACACTTCTCTGCCCATAGACTGGCACCATGTAACTATAGCCAACACAGTAGCCGACAACTTTACAGCTGTCCGATAAAGTATACAATGTTGCATACCAAACACCGCGCAAATCCAGCCAACGCCGTACCTTGCGGATGTACAGCTGATATGCAGAAGTGAAAAATTAAAGAGACGAACACACGCACGCCTGCAGGATAAACGTTCTGTGTGACTTTACCGGTTACTATGCGTTAGAACCAACCCTAAAAAATTTACAGAACTCACCATCATATCTCTCAGCCTGCTCTGCAATCTTCGCCAGAAGTACCTTGGAATCCCGATCTTGCGACATAACTTAGCCACAAAACTAAGAGCACAAGCGTACAAGGCACGTGAACCCAACTGTGCAATTCATGCATTAAAACAAAATACACACAGTCGTCGCCATATGGCTTAGTGTGCAATACTTACTTGTGTGCTTGTTAACATTTACCAATGAGACAACGTAGAATACAATGTATGTGGATGTGTCTGGAGCACCGTTGACAAGCGCGGCTGGATTAAATTTTCACGTCGGAAAGCTGCTCCTCCGGAAAATACGACCATAACCACAAGAGGTGGGACAAAGTCTCTCGAAGGCATCCGCAATATCACGTGGGGACAAGACACTATAACTTCAGTCATGACTTCTGTTGTATGTGTTAAGCACCTGCAGATGCCTACGTGGCACCTACAGTCAGATCATGTTTCTGATAAATGCCCAATGCATATGAATATCGTTACGCTAAACGTTGTACACATTAGACGCATCAACTTCGTTTGCCACGACTCAACAACGTTGGCCGCCAACGGATCTCAAACTTTTTGTTTTTCCTATTTCAAATTTCTTGGCGCTGCGTTCCGTATATTTCTCTTTCCATCTCACGCGTCTCCATTTAGGATTTTTCAAAGCTACCATATAACCAGGCTTTCTTCACCATCAAGCGTTCGAGATTAGGCTCATCAAACCAATGTGCAATCGCAACTTCTGCAATGCATAACGTAGTTGTTAGAGAAAACTCTGGTGTTCTCTTACCGGAGAAATGTAGTGCAACCTCATGTTGAAAAGTAATCGAAGTGGTCTTCTACGTGAAAGTGTTACAATTTACGATGTGCGAATTAGTTATGAGAAGTGAAAGTAGACGGACAGTCAGATAGCAAAAGTTGTTCCCGTGTGCATATTTTTATTCCACAAAAAGTTTATAGCGGTGATGACAGTAGTTTCACGGAACATCAAACCTCATCTGGGACCAATTTCTTCTAATCGTCCGGGTCTATGAGATAAACCTGTAAAACAGAAGAAATATGGCGCTAAATAAGCGGTACTTTCGTATGCGGGCCAGCGTCAGCCGACCTCAAATCCATATTACCCTGAATCAGCAATACGCCATGCCTGTTCATGCTTTCCTTCGGTCCCCTCGACTTGTCTTCACTTCTCGTTTTCCAGTTCTGGAGTGTTATTTCAATCAACTAACCTGCGTGAACGTATAAGTTCTTATAGTTTTGTGGCTCGCGTCTGAGTATGGGCGTTTGGATCTTCTGCCGGCACTGGCATTGGCCCCTAAGAACCACCTCACGGGAAAATGTTTCAGGTTTCTCTCACTTCTCTGTGAATATTTTCGATCATATAAAACGACGTTTTTTGAAGTGTTAGATTAGAAACCAGCCATGCATAATTGGTTGAGAAATGTTAGCGTCCATTAGTCAACACTTTTTGTTCGTCCCCGGCGAGTTTAGCCTCATCACCAGTGAGTTGACAAGCAGCTGCCTAGTCTTTTTGTTCACTTGCCAACTGTGCTTCTGCCTTGAACGACTGCGAGGGGGGCGACCATAAGAAAGGAAGACAATCATCTACGTTATCACGATGGTCCGTGAACGGTGGTAACCTGTGAGAAAAAGGTAAGCTGGTTGTTTGCTAACATTCAAGGGAATACAGAGCGTTAGCGTCACGTTTCCACCTTATTAAACAAACTGAAGTGAAAGATAATCAAAGGGGCTAAAATATTAAAAGGCGTTGTTCACATAGTGTACGGAAGCCTTACAGACTCCTTCGTTATCTGGATTATTCTTTACTTATAGAAAAGTCTTCAAATCCTGCACCGACAAATGATATTTGTTGTGGCAGGAGAAGACGGTTGCTTGCGACTGCAACTGTTTGCTGCTATGCTATAGGCCGTCGACAGTCACGAGCCTCTCCAACGAATTCTGCAGAAGTTATTTCAGCTGCTACAGTTTGACGGCTGTGAGGTAATCCGCCTGAATAAAGAACTACCTCACTGCGTCAGGTAGACATGAGGCTGTTACCGTAGTATCCGTTGTAAAAACTTAATGGCATATCGTCAATGGAACTCATGTGAATTATTCAGCGTGCATGCCGCCTCAACAGATAGGATTAGAAACATGTCACTCACTACTTGATCACTTTCGTCCTCTTCAGTTTGAAGTATAACAAAAACAAAGCCTACCAAGTTTTGCTAATGAAGCAGCCCCATTCTCCAAGGTGACGGAGATGGTACTAGGGGAAACACCACCAACAGTGATCGATGCTTCGTAATATCAACCAAGCTTGGGACCTCACGATTAGTCCGCGGTAGCAGTGGGCTTGTACCGCCCCCATTTATGTACTGTCGACTACGTTGAAGTTCCGATTGCTATTTGCACCATTTCCTTGCGACCATTCTTATGTGCTCAAACATTTGTTCGAACTAGTAGTGATACTAACAGGCAGCCAACCAACCAGACCGTACGATTCACACTTGGTGGTCGTCCGCCGTTCCGCTGCATTGCCTTTTCGTATGATCGCTCCTCCGTCGACTTCGTGTATTTACACTGAGTCGCTTGTTCAACCTGTTTTATTCCTAAATGATATACTGGGTCCGCTTGACCCTACAAACGTTTCAAGAACACTGGTTTCACAGAGAGAGTCCAGTACCTGACTGTGCCCGTTATTTTCTGCCGAGTTTTTGTGGGTTATCTCACTACAGCCTGGTAAGCCCGACGTGGTTGTCTCTTCTTCTAGGTTCCATTTTTAAACTTTATTCATTTTGAAGTTTCTCAACCCGGCGTTGAAGTTTGCAATGATTACACTCAGGTATCCCTTAGTACCCGGTCTCCTAGCTTTACACTTCTAATACTCGATTGTGGCTTGAAGCTCTCAAAGCTACATCCAGAACGCATAAGGTTAAAACCCAGATGGTTTACCCGCAAGCAGTTTGACTCATCTTAACGGAGATCAGATAGGCAAAAGGGGATACCGTTCGTGAACTCACATCCGGGCACCTACGTGATTCTTTAAAAGCTGCCTCGGTTAATGGACTTGGATCGTTGGATTAGAATAAATTGAGCTGATATTTTCCCGATATTGGCCAAATGGTTGCAAGCCATCGTAATTGCCTAGGCAATTAGGAGAGTCGATCTAGCCCCGCAGAGTTTCCTACCACTTTTGTTGAGAAATCTGCCCCTGTCTGCCCGCTAACTATCAAGTACTTTAATTCTACCATACTTACCGTGGAGCTAGCTGGCACACCTGCTGAAATGTTGGAAGTCAATTCATTTTTCCAACTGGTGCCTATTACCTTTCCTGCCACACACTAAGAACCATATGCCTTCTCCGAGCAGTTTACCGCACCCTCACCGCAAATATAATGAATGGCGCATCATATTTTTTGCGAAAGTCGGCCGTCACCCAACAAGCGTCTTTTCAATCATCAGATATTTTTCACGCCCAGCAGTTATAAAACGTTTTGTTGATAACACTAGGGACTTCCGTCATTGCGTAAGGAAGTGTATCAGCCGGCTCTCTCAAATCGATCTTTTGGGAAAACACACCGACCAGCCACTAGGGGCGATGACTGTCGCTAGCTTAATCCCTATATATCTCGCCATTCTACTTCACAAAAGCTTGCTAGTGACATATTTCCCACCGCTGGCGGAACTGAAGTGAGTGTTACTGGGTACGGAATGGAAACGAGCTCCCAAACAAACTCGCGTGCACAGCAGGCGGCTAGTGAAGAACGAATCGTAACATACGGCAAACGGCCACTTGACTCTGGCTTGCAACGAAAATTCCGTTGGAACTTCGTCAATAAAAACTTCCCAAACGCAGTTTTCAGTGCGGATTTCTCGTCAGATTTTGGGCTTAATACTGATGTTCAGTGAAACAGGGGAAATACTACACCCCGGAAAAGTACACGAACTGTACACGGTTCTTAAGTTTATTATATGGAGTCCTAAATACTCCCGGTGAGTACAATGCCCCCAGGGCCACTGGGGCAAGCTGGCGTGGGATACCTGAAAATTCCATTCCACCAGCTGTCCCACCAGATGGAAGTTAGAACAACCGGTAAGGAAGCTGCTGTGGCAAGCATCCCCACTATGGTGTGTCACATTAGGAGGAAAGTCTCCGGCAGGAATTAGGGCAGGAAGTGGAAAAATGAAGACAGACATAACCATCGACTAGTTTTATTGTTCAAAAATGCTGACGTGAATGTTGATGCCGAATTAAATGTCCAGCCTACCGGCGCGGCTCGTTGTAAAAAGCAAGAGTTGCGAAGGGGACCACCAGCAATAAGAAGGGCGGAAAAATGGAGAAAACATTTGCCATTGAATGAGTTTGATTTGAACCGACCGGATACCAGGGAAAGAAGGAAACTAAAAAATCCAAAGTGGCTAGTTAAAGACATTTATTTGACAGCTGTAGCCTAAGCGAAAAATTTAGACGAGGGGTGCAACACAGAAAGGCCGTTGACGGAAGTCATTCACGCCGAATACTAAAGAGGATTTAGTCTTTGAAGGGACAGAAAATTTGTTATCAGGGGTGCCTTTGGATATAATATGCAAGGGGGTCGGGCTGAAAATAAAACGCAAGATTTCAGCTGGCAAATCTCCCATGGCCATCGGACATACTGAAGTCAGTGACCATCGAGCGATTAGTGGAACTTCATAAGTGGCCGAGCACTACATCAGGGACGACTGATTCCACAGTCTATAGGCACCTGGATGTACACCTGATAGCGGCAAAGCAGACGTGAGGGCAACTGTTCAGTCCACATGTGTGGTATTTCAAAATCAAAGCAAGCTGTAAACGGTCACTTAGACTCACAAAGGTTTTCAAATGTTTTGTGAAATATTAAGCTGCATATTTCTCGCCTGGTATAGCGAGTGTGATGTCTGGGTTGCGATGGGGAATATCGGCCGTATCTGAAGGGGAATCCTGCTCATATTTTTTTAAAGAAAGATTTTTTGCCTTCTCTTCACAGAGGCGTTGTTTTGGCCTTCGTAATTGTCTTAGAGTTGAGAAAATGTTTTCCTCGAAATTTTCGTGGTGCAGTACGCACCTTTTTATTCTGCGCGACCGCTCAACTTCGCGGGGTTTGGAAGACCACACGTATCCGTAATTCTCGACCACATTGCGTTTGTACTGTATTTGTCGCGGCCTAGACAATTCAGTGATAAAAATTATGGAGGTGTGGTAACACCAGAGAAGAGTTTTAAAGATGTTGGATGTGTGAAAATGGTGTGCATACAGATAAAAGGAAGACGTATCCATCAAAAATGAAAGGACTCACTGACAACCCAGAGTTCGGTGAAGTGAATAGACCACTACCCGAGATAAGGACAGCGCCACAGTGTATGCTTAGACGACTACTGACGAATAATTTCACACGCGACGTGGGTTGCCGAACTTTCAGCTTCGGTATTTCAGCAGATACGCGGAGCTAAAAAAATTCCACTGTACGATTGCCTCACCAACCCAATAATCCATGCAAATGAAAAAAGACAGGGACAGCGCGCGGCAACTTCCGTCTACTCTTGTTGGAAATTAATTTAAAGTAGTGATGGTGATGTTTTCAAACAGAGGTACAAATGAAGTCGACGAAACCATACGCACAAAAATGTACAAATGTGAATCGCAAAATATAACTGTGAACTGTGAACACTACAATGTCACCCACTGGAGCGTTTGTGGGTTTAGAAGTAAGAGAAAACGACATCAGTTATGCGAAAAAATCAAACGCTCGATAGCCATATCACGTATCGTAATCTGTTAAACGTCTCAATTAGTGTACAGACCGTTCTTTTAGGGCAAACAGGAGATCTCCATTATATATGGTTGGAATGCACAGTTGCAAAAACCTTGCCTTGGGCTACTCCTGGATTACTCGTAGCTGAAACAGGCGGTTAGTGTTCTAGTTGTCAGTTCCGGTTGTATAGGTGTAATTAAATCTCGTGCTGGCAGTGGAAGTGGACGTTGCTGCCTGGTCAAGGTTGATCATATCAGTGAAAGGTGTCTTTCCCGCTGGCTACCGGATCTGCTGGACGAACAGGCAGGACGGCATAATGAGCGCGGGTGTAGTACAACAAATACGGTGAATTTGTGATCAAGTTCACGAAGTAGGGCGCAATCGGGGGAAATACGCACTACCTGACCTGATACATAACGGACGGAGAAGCTCACGTGCTGCCTGTTCTTGTCTGCGGAAGCATCTACACCACTCGACAGGGTGAAGCACAGCCCAAAGTAACTATGAGCCGGGCGGGCGTGGCACAATGACTCGCTACACTAGCTGAATTAATGTTTTAGGTTGTACTGATGGGTGCGGTTTGCCCCGGTTGCACGTATGGTTAAACGTTGCCAGAGAACCTGAAAGAAAGAACGCTTACTGATCAAAGTCGTGAGACTAGTGACAAGCAATGAGCTAGTTGGATTTCAATATTAACTTCGACGCAGTAGAGGTAACACGCTGGGAGCTGTGGGTGCAGTTACGATATCAGTGTGATGTGGGGTTACAATCACCTCCATGGGTAAAGATACTGAGAGCAAGTGATTCGAGAATTTCAGACTTACGACTGCCACCCACTCGGTTTCCGATTATTGCTTAGGCTGAGAAGGGCCCACTTGTTTGAAAGATTCTGGGCCGACGGCGGCAAGGTAATCGGTAATTTTTGTTTGTTGTAGTTGCAAAATTCCAGCCGATTTACAAATTTTTGTGGCCTGCTGTCGTGTGCGAGCTTCTAACCCACAATCTGAAGTCATGGCAACTTTCTACTTTCAAAATTGCGCCATCAAGTCTACAACCCGTTTGAATGGATTCTGGGGTCGAGTTGGAACGTTCTACGATGCTTTGCTCGCAGCCCAATCTGACAGTTTTTGTTTCGCAAGTCCGTTACCGTGAACTTATTTCGTGTGGCAGTGGAATACATCTGGCTCGGATGCCGCCGACAAATGCTGACATCGCCGAGGTCGGTGTTCATAACAAATGAATGGCTTAGTGTGATGCTCAGAAATAGGGACTCCGATTAACCCTAGACATCATAGTTAAATTGAAACCTCCCACACATGTAGTAAGAAGACCTGGTACTGGTAGCAGTAAGCAGTTATTCGAGTTGATAGGCCGAAGTTATGGGTGTACATTAGTAGTAAAGAAATCACCGTCTGTCATTGGCCGATCATATCACCACATGCAAAGTCAGAAGCTGTATGTTATTCGGCAGAATACGGAGTGAACAAATTGGCGAATAACGGAAGGCACAACACTGAGACCGTTCGTCCAATCCTGATCTTCTATGTTCAACGCGACATTTGGATCGGTCGTTTGCCAGACCTTAAGTTGTGTCGAGGTTTGGATAAGCGGTGAATCGAGTAGATGTTCACTACAACCTTCTCCCCTTCTAGAAGCCTCTACATTCATATCCACCAATCGTTCTGATCTTCTCGGGGCATCGAACTCCTGCAGTGCAGAGTAGTCTGCTTGCTCCACTGTCGCGTTTTCAGTGCTTCGAAACTGAATTTGGTCAGTGTGTTTCCTATAAATCGAGGCATCGTGCACGTCAGTAATTTCTACCATTGTGCTGCCTAGCTGCCGAATGAGCAATTCTTTGTCAGGTCTCATATCGTTTTCACGAAGATATATCACATCCGTTGAATCTACACACTGAAGTGATGCTCCTAGTCGCCTTGGTTTAGGTAGCACCGCTGGGCTCTCCTTTGTTGTGTAATGAGCTCCGTTCCTGTACTTAAGCAGAAAGTTATCGAGAAACATCCAGTTCAACAAATGTTTTAGCCCTAGTGGAACACACGGTGATTTCGAGCGCTTTCACCAGATTTTCTGCGGCCCCGTTTGAACATGCAAGCCTGGTGCCGTTCGCAAGTGATGACACCCAGTAATGTTTAATTTCAGCGAAACAAAATTGTGACCCGTTGTTCGTCGCCAAGACCTGCGGAATGCCTTCATGACTGAAACAATTACGAAATGCTTGCATGATAAGTGACGTCGAAGTTGAGGTTGTAACGAATATTTCTGGTCTCCGTGAGTATGAATCAATCAACACTAGAATGTATAATCTACCAAGAAATTGTCCACAATAGTCCGAATGCGCCTGTTGCCATGGTAGATGGCTGTCCGGCTAAGACGTTCAATTCTTCGGCTCCGTCTTTATTTTGTGGAGGCAGGAGTGGCAGTTCATTGCAATGCTCTTGATATCCGAGTTTATCTTCGGCCACCAACACATCTGTTGAGCCAGTGATTTTAATTTTTTCACGCCCAGGTGGCCTTTATGCAAGTCGTCTAATACCGCCTTTCGTAGCGGTGGTGGAATTACCAATTGATCTCGCCGATACAGCACGCCATCATGTTGTATTGACAACTCCTCTCGGTTCTGGAATAATACTGGGTATTTTTTCTTAATATTTGACGACCGACCCTCGGCGACTGCGGCAATTATCGTGCCGTAATAGTTTCTAGTTATCTTGATCAGGTCATCTTAGCTCGTTAGAATAGCCGGCGAGGCAAACAAACAAGCTTCAGCAGCTGAAAAATTGAAAACTAAGATTTAAAAATCCACTTGAGGAATCCGTTCATCAGGACGATGAGCGATTTCATACTCGTATGCTGCTAGAACTAGAATCCACCGCTGTATCATTGCCACTGATGATTTGGCAACTGATTTGTGGTATCAAATAAATACCGTACAGCTTGGTGACCAGTAACAATCTTGAATCTAATACCAAAAA
>QNGE01002251.1:101217-121231 GCA_008508345.1 Paragonimus westermani | reverse complement strand
TGTGAACGTTGGTCAACTTGGAAAAAAGTGCATTGTTGATAGGGGATTTAGGCACTGTAACTTGGTCATGTGATCGTTTATTCAGTATTGTAGGAATCCGGATACTTACATTTGCTCAACCGCGTCGTGATCTGTCGAGTATATCTAATGAGTATTGCTAGGGTTTGCTCTTTGATACCATCGTCGAGAGGAATCGAACCTAAATACTTAAAATTATGGTGGCAATTACAATGCGACGAAGTTATCGGAATTCCGCCGGCAGTTCTCACTTATTTCACGCGTAGTCGTTGATATCCCAATTAACAAAATCGAATGTCCCCAAACGAGTGGAACGCGTGGTGACCTATCCGATAACCTCCCTCGATGAGGTTTGAAGAGTACTATTCACTTGTTTGCGTAAGTCACAGTAAGCTCGAGTATGACAAAACACAAACCGAGCATCTTACGATCAAACCACCTCGGCAACCATACGATTAGCTGACTAACACTCCCATATTCGCGCGGTATGGCAGTCGATGGATACCTCGGATGCTTCCAATTAGCTCTTCGCCGGTCCTAGTGACAGAATATGCGACAGCCCTGTTGCCACATAACCTCGTTGAAAGACTGAGTAGTTTCCTCCAAACCACCGAGGGCGTTATGGCCACATTCGATCAGAATGTTGCAAATGCTACTAAGCCGTCCGTTGATGGGATCACCAGTGGTGGGGCGCTGATTATGATGTGCACGATCGAGTAGTAACTGTATTGCCCACGGCGATGCACACCTTTGCAATATAACAAACCTTCACACAAACAAGTCCTATCAAGGAGACAAAAAGCGCATGATTTAGTGTTAGTTTTGGGGCCAACAAAATACCGTAATTGGACAACGAGGCAATTTTTTCTGTGGTTTGCAACAGTTACTGAGATATGTACACGTCTCACCGTATACACTAAACCACAGTGTACAACAAATAGAAAGATTTCAGTAATTCGTCGTTTTCTAACTTTACTTGTATCCATATATCTCTTCTGCATACACCCTGGTTTATCAAAATATCGGTAACCAAATGCAAACCTCAACTGAAACAGTTATGAATCTGGGAAGTTTCCCATCGCTGTTGGTCGAATATGCCATAACGGTTCGCAAGATCGTCAACAGCGGAGACTACAACACAGTTCGTGCACTGATCAAACCTTTCCTTCCCGCAAGACCCTATCTCTGTAAATATTAAAATGAATGAAAGAATACAACACTTATTAGTGGACTATGAGGGTAATCGGGAAAGTTTGTTAATCTGATTTATTTTGCTGTTGTGTTCCATATTTCGTGTCCAGGACCCTTAAAAGTACCAATTGGTGTAGCATAGTGCAAATGAATAATAACGCGTGAAGCAAACGTAAATATGCGCAGTGAATCTTACGCAAAAACTTGTTCATCCACGTCGAGCTAAACGGGTACGACTGCATTCAGCTCACACTAGATGAATATAATGAAAACTTGAGCTCACAACGATATGTTTTCGCCTGGCAAGAGCCAGAGAAAATTAGCAACGTGAGGTGGACGGTATCCACGCCAACTCACCAATGCATCGACAATTTGTAAGTTACGTTATGTGTGAAATTTGAATTCCAAAGGCAGCAGCCCCTTACAAGTGGGGAGCACTTCTCTTCGTCATTCTGTTTTAAGCTGTCTAGTCTACTATGCTACAAACCTTCAGAATCCAGTATCTACTCGACGAGATGCAGTGAAACACGTAAAAGTGCTTTCTACCCCGCAAGCACAAACAAGTCAGCATCAGTGAGTAACTTGGTAGTCGCCGAAGTGCGAATTGATGCACTTCGCCTGAATTCAAATTAACCATAGGAACTTCGTTCATCTACCCGACACGTACTCTGGTTACCGCAACCGTGTGACCGCAACTGTCACCTTTCAGTTAGTTCGCATTTGTTCAACTGAAACAGTCTAGAATCCAGGGCAGGTACTAGTCCATAAAACGATGACATCCTTATCAGTCAAACACGGAATAACTGAGCTGGCGATGGACTTCATCTAGTAATTTAAAAAAGGGTCAAAAAATATATAATTTCGTAACACCGGCATTCCTTTAACATCACAGCGGTGGTGGTTACAAATTACTTCCATCAGTGAACAGTATTCCTAGGTAATGGCTACGGTGAAGATGTCCGGCCACGTTCAAAGTAACGTAGTGAAAGAGGATTGGCAGTGACATAATGTAGCGGAGGCAAGTTAAAAGACGGCAAACGAAAACTGGATGGTGGATTTGGTTCACTTTATTGATCAAGGGACATAACTATAGGGGGAACAAAAGATATGAGCAATGTCAATAGAACGGTGTAATTTGTCAAATACTCACAAAAACACTATGGACTAGTGGCACAGTTAGGAAATGTAGTGTAGTCAGCTGGTTGTATAGCTTTGATTCCGCCTACCATTTTCTTTGCTGAAGCCAGTTCACGACACTCGCTGTTGCAATAGCTTTCAAGAGAACTGGGTGGACAAATTCCGTTTTCCTTATCCAGCCCGTACATTCATGAACAGATTGTCTGAACACCGCGCAAGATACATAGGTAAGATAGGGAAAAACATGGATTGGCATTTGGGGTCTTGATAAGCTGTAATATTGAAATCAATGTACCGTTTGTACTACGCTGTACAAATGGTTCTTACTGTCAAAAACTTTTACAACCGTGCGATTCTTTTGACCCGCAATTCTAATTAGTCTCCCAGCCGTATGCCTCACAATCCAGTCAGTGATTGAAATGAGGTGTAGCAAGTCGAAGACTAGTGCGCATACGGCACTCTAATCATCGACTTCAGGAGACGCACATTTAGAGTTTACCACAAATGCTATGGAAGCCATCATCCTAACATTCTGATGGATTGACGTATCCTGTTTGCTTCAGTTCTTTTCGAGCTGGGATAGCAAAAAACAAACGAACTCTACGGTCATATAAACCGGTGTAAATTTGGTTGCCAATATCGACCAGTCTGTAGACTAGTGATAACAGAAACCAATGAGACCAAGTTGAACGATCCAGAGGAACGGAAACCAGATGTTCATCTACAGTTGCATGAGATAAAAGAGACAGTCTAGACACAGCATCATGTAAGAACGGGACATTTGAAACTGAGTGATGCAGACTGATACACTCGACGACCACACAAAACAATCCGACCCATTCGTCCCAATGAACTTCTCTAACGGGCAATACCTTCCCGAGATAAATCACACTACGCCATATCTATCTTGATCAAATTTCTCCATGGGCAGTTTAGCCGCGGTCGATCATTTTGAGATACAGTACCTTAATTATTAAGTTCAATAGTAGTATAATCGCGGTCAGGAAAACAGCCAATCACAACCAGTGTTCCATTGGGGCACTTTCGAGATGCCGCTCTGATGATCACGTTGGCTTCGTGAACGTAAGAAAATCAAACCGTCGAAACATTGTCCAAAACACGAATGAAAGGGAACTCTTGAACGCAATTACGGCAGGCCTTTATGTGTTGATTCAAACGAGACAGTAGAAATCCTAATTAAAGGTAAATATGATGCTTTCTAAGGTGCAGTTTTGACCACAGCACCCACCAAACACTATCGAGAACGATCCCTGATTGTATGTAATGTTCAAAGCGCCTTAGGTTAAATATTTCTCCATATCCAGACAGCCACCACATCAACTGTCATCGTGCGAATTTCTGCAGAACGATTAACGGGTCGGGAAGCTCTTGCAAAAATAGCCTTGCGTTAAAATGTGAATAACGTGTTACTGATATCCAGTGGTCAATAACCATGGTGTATAGAGCACCCAGCCCTAAGTATCCATTGAGTCTGTCAAACAGCTATGTGCCTAGACCGTCACCCAACCAGCATTACACACGACCAAGTGTACACATGTATCAATCACCTGATAAGCTTCCGACGGAATATAAGGTTTTTACAGTGCATGGAGTTGTAAGATACGACATCAACACTTGGCCGAAATTCCCTTGAATTTGGGGTGGCTCCCTGTTTAAAAATTGCGAAAATCTCAATATACTTATTGACACACCCATTACTTAACATTTACGGTCACCAAACTCGCTAGGCAAGTTCAGTATAAGTCCAATTCAGGCATTCATCTACATCTGTGCTTGAGGCCCTCCAGGCCTCGCTCAACAACCCCATATTCTGAAATAGATCAGTCGCAATATCCCATGGAATTTAGACCTGTTCGGTTTTTCACAGATGTAAAGCTGAGAATCCGACTGCGCCTAACTAATTCAGAAGGATTCTCGAACCGACCAACCAACTAATGTTCAGACCTGTCGATAGCATTCCACATTGTCGCCTACAGTAATCGTGGACCCAGCTTTGATGTGATTACCTCGAAAAAATGTAACCCTCTAAACAACCTCCAGTGAACAGCACACATTCCGGACCAGGTGGCATCGTTCACTGCGGAAAAAAGCCCTGATAAGTTCGAAAATATAACCCAACATCCTCGACGGAAAAACTCAAGATCGCGTACGACAGTACAACCCAAATGTCTTCCAGAGTGGGGTTGCGCTTATTCTGGGACATAAAGTCTACGGGCCGAAAGATGACGGTATCGTTCTGTAACGGGGGACAAACCACTGGTGCTATAACGCACGTATTTTGATAAGTGAATCAGGCCGACACATTGCACCTTCAGTCCTAAAGGAATTACTGAGCGCATCCGCCTGTTATCACTCTCTCCTATCTACCGAAACGTAGCAGTGCTGGGTAGGAGTACCACGTACAATGGTAGCTGAAGATGATTACTGGCTCTACCAGACGCGACCTCGGGCCAATCAGGAAAGCCAGACATACCCATCAGTACTCGTGCGAGATGGCGACCAAATGATTTAAGGAGGGCCACACAATATAGCGGCCTGGAACAACCATTTCCCGTGCAAGGTTGAGGCCAGGGTATTCAGAGTGTTCACGTGATTGTTGACCATTATATTCCCATCACCGAAGAATTGATGACCAGCTGTTGCGAAGCAGATGTTGTGCTCCTATAAACCTTTTGCATGATAGCCAGTCCCGTAGAAGTTGTAAATGGTGTCAGATTGCCGAGGATTACTTGGGCTTTATCTTGTTCAGAAAAGCAATGTCAACACTGCAGCGGCTGCCACCCATCGTAATCAGTGTAGCGTTCCGGCACTGCATCGAGTCAGCAGATACGTGCAGCCTCTTATTACTCGAATTGACCCAAATGATAAAAGATGCAGGGTCTTCTCGCGATGCCCTACTTTGTAATCTATGCCCTTATTGTGTAGTTTTTATTCCTTGCACTTAATCGAATTGAACTGAACAATACTAGAACGAACATGCAATTCATCTCGGAAATTTACAAACATTGCCCCCTTTGTATACGTAGCACATCTTGTGTCAGTGTCCTCTCCAGCACTTCCGGGCAAGAGCCCTACACAGTGTGCATCCTAGTGTGGCGTCGCGAACCGAATAAACCCACATCCCGCACGCGTTCGCGTATACTCCTGTTGCCCTCACCAGGATTGTCATGGCCAGCGAACCGGGCTACTCACTGAGGCTGATGTGTCAGTCTGGGACGAGTCGGAGGCATACCGTCGAATCGCGTCTGGCGAAGCCCGTCTTAAGGCTAACACATACAGACCCACTGACATCGCAGCACTTAGGAGTTTGGGGAAACGATAAATTCCCTAAGACTGTTAACAAATGAAACGACCAGCAGTAAGCAGTGTTATTATAGCCGATGGTGAGTAGCACAGTCTCTTTCATGCATGTTGGCATGCGGACAGTTCACAATTACGCGTCTGACAAACTCTAGAGATGACGTTACCATACGATTAATTCTGACGCGATTGAAATAATCACATAAAACCGTAGAAAAAATTATAAGTCGTTCTGGACACAACCAGTTAAGGAAAATTCTTTACTATTAATATTTCACATCACAGTTCTAACAAGCTGTGCAAATGATACCATGAAATGATCGGCTACTTGGAGAAACCGGTAAGGACTAGGGAATATTTTAGTGAATTTAAATTGAGCATCTAGCAAACAATGGAAGCTTTCGTGTTTTTACAGGCTGGTTCACTAGCACCTTATAGAAAGAGGCACTGTACTCGAGTTTCGCCATTGTGAGAGGTCGTCGGTTTAACCTATATTAACCAGAAATTCCTTCACTAGTTATCGGTAATCAAAATCCTGTTTCATAATGTGGTGGATTGTCAGGTCGAAGGTGCGAGTTTTCGAACGCTCGGCCGAATACCTGCGCAGGTATTCGGCCGAGCGTTCGAAAACTCGCACCTTCGACCTGACAATCCACCGCAATAAGCCCAATAATTTTTATGCGGGGATATCCACTGCGGGTATCAGGACAGTTGTAGTGTCACTTACGACAACTGGAAACTAGCAGTTTCTTCAGAGCACAAGGCATTTTGCGATGTTAACATTCGTTTACTCTCACCAGTCACAAACGTAGAACATGCCGGTCATTTACATTGTACAGAGAAGGACAAACAGGGGTTAGACACACCTGCAAACACATCAAGTAGTATGTAGTCAAGAGCGTGGCGGACAGAGAGTTTACCTCAACCACTTTTGTGTGCATAAAGTCGGATGGTAAGTTCAGATAGCCAGTGCCTTACAGAAAGTCAGTAACCTCGGGTTTCGATTGTGCAACAATATCGTGAATAAGAGTTAACGAAATGCTAACAATATCACAGCATGTTTTCTTTCTGTTCTGGTGAAGCGATTAAAAGGAACCCAGTGATTCAAACCGACAGATTGTCCTTCGCTGGCAGGTAACTGAGAGCTTGGGTTAGCAGGACATCTCAACCATTCTTCGGTACAACACAAAAGTTGAATGAAATCTTGACTCATTTTATCCAGCCGCGTACATCATAAATCATGAGGCCCTTTACATTGTGTAAATTTGTGAACAGTGAAACCATTCTCAGCGTCCATTCACGCACGTCTAATGACTTTGACAGACCACAACGAAAAAATTGTCACAATGTTCCGCTTTTGTTCATTCTTAGGCAAGGAAGGTTATAAAGCCGATAAAGTTCAGAATACCCAGTATATTGCGCGACGGCACCACAATAAAAAAAAATGTGTTGACTCCAAACTTGCTTCTTCGTATGCTGCAGCTTGAAGTCACAATCGCACAGAAAAGTCCGAGGTAGGCTGGGCCAAATGAGCACAGATTTGGAAATCTGTTATATTTTGGGGGTGCAAAAGATACAGCCGGACTGGGATATGCGACTTATCAGAACACTGCTACACAAGTATCATGCTAAGTATGGGCAATACGGGTGTGAATATTTCATGAAAGCCATTTTCCCACGGAGACAGAAAAATCCCAGACTACCCGCTGAAGAACAGAAACTTTCTGTTTATTTTTGAAGACGAATGAAAAGTCCTAATCGCGCGGATTTGAGATGATAGGATGAATCCTGCATCAGTTCCCAAGATAATTGGAAAATAGGAGTAATATTTCCCAACCATTGTAGTTGGATCCTTAGTTATGATATTTCGATCATACCTAATGCGCGGGCAGTGCAGTGGAGGGCACCATGCTCTCTGCACAAGCAGCGCCATGGGAATCTTACTTCATGCTCAGAAGGGGGGAAATATAAGGCTGACTTCAACAAACCAAAATGATGGAAGCCCCAATATCATCAAACAGGCACTGGGGATATTTATATGAAGTCCCTTCTTACCATTCAACCGCTGGGAACACACAAAACAGCAAAACACGGTTGACGTTTTCATCATTTTAGGGCAAAAGTCAGCCCACGAATAGTGTGCACGGGCCTTTGTCAGAGTAATTGGTCAGCGATACAATGGAAACAAGGGGAATGACTTGGACAACTCACAAGAGCACTCCATAAGACAAGTGGCTGCAACAAGCACGACACAATCTGAATTATTCGGCCAGAACAAGGTCGAAAACGGCTTCAAGATGAAAGTAACGCAATCGGGCTTCTGTACAGGTGAGAGGAACAGAATGAAATTACCAATTTGCATTAGTTGAGAAACTTGGGAAAATTCAAAGGCGAAGTCCCCGTTTGGGCGGAAAGGGTCGCTGCCAATTGATGGACAGGGATTCCAATGGAATTGAGTAGTTGCACTGCTGGGCCACAAGGAGCATGCCCAGTCGGAGCGCCGGGTGCGACAGAAGCGCACAAATTCCGCATCACGTGATCGGCCAACTCAGTGTCCAAGGTGTCAAGCTTCGAAGTCCCCCTATCGGTAGGAGAACGACAATGTTCCCTGTTTTCATCCGAAGACAAAATATCTTCCGGCTGTGCAAGTCGTACGTTGATGTGTCGAGCTTTCTGCAAACCGCAGAAGATAAAGACAAATGTTCCACTAAACAAGATCAGCAACCAAACGACTTGCATCTCGAACAACTAATGGTGTGGATTAACAGGATGGTTCAAAAAGGAAGAACAGAAACAAATCCACGTCTAAGCTCAGGTCGTCTATAAACCAGCCACGGATTCCTCACTGGAAGATCTGGGGAAAATGATTGCTGCCGTGTAAGAGCGCAACCCTAGCTGTGGTAGTGTTATTGAACAAAACGGATTACATTAGCTCCGTTAGGCATTCTATGATAACCTAAGAGATGTGACCAATTAAAGGCAGGGAAATGGAGCACCCAAGACACGAACGCACTCTGGGCGATCGCGTACACAGTGACTGGAAATTGAGTTAACTCCATTAAATTAAGTCCTGCAAAACGTGTCCGTAGTTTGCTCAATGAAATCGACATCGCCTCTTTAAAAATGTCAATTTCAGTGACGTTTATTGTCCCATGATTGACATACCAACTACCTTTAAGGAACACTTGGGATACTGAACCTACCGAAGCTGGTCACAATCCAAAACGTCCAATTTCGTGGGGTGCACGACAAAAAGAAGTGAGTGACAACAATATTCGGTGCGAAGTGGCACAAAGTTGTAAGACTTTAACAGTAAACTTGACTATGAGGAAATATCGTCATTCACAAGCACTCTGTGTTGGTCAAATCAGACGTTCGAGTAAGAAATTGGTCGGTTTGCCTATAACACAGACCTACCTTGCGATTGGAGACACCACCCTTATTTCTAGTCAATATGGACTGCAACGCCCGTCGGTTTGTGGCAGCCACACAGCGACCAGCATTGGCTGGTTCGTTTACTAGTTCGCGTTCCATTTCGGCCAAATAGTCCTCATACGTACAACCGTCTTCGGAATCGGACGTGGACTCTCTAGGACTGGATGCATTCCCGTTTTTACTGACGGAAGACTTGTACCAATTCACTTCACGAGCAGTGGGTTCCTCATCACTTGTGTAATCAGGCAAATTGTCATCCGCCTTGGGCCGAGTAACCTTTAGGAGCAATAAAAATAGCACATGAGTGAGAAGGGAATATGACTAACAGGAGGGGTTTGAACGTCTCTGTGGGACATCTGTGTAGTAGCAAACGATTTCACACGAGCAAAAATGATGAAACCTCTTCTTTTGTTCCACTATTCACTGTTGCTTTTCCGATGACACATAATGCCAGGCCCACTGAGAACCATCCGTACATAAACATATGCAACATTACAGACTCCTCTGAGTATTGTGGGATTTAAAACAACGACAAAACGATGATTAAGGAACATCATTCAGGGGTGGAGTGTAGCAGAACAGAAATGCCAGTGTCACGGTAAACGTTGAAATCAACCATAAAATATCACGAACTTAACTTAATTTCTTCGACACATACTTAACGAAAGCAACTGGGCCTTGTCAATCCGATACACAGAGTGCTGAACATTCGAGTAGACCCAAAAGGATAAATCGCCTTACAAGTTCAAGCGATCCCGTCCCATGAACATCACAATATATGGGAGCTACGCTTTTGCTGAGGTTAAACAGTGTCACCTGTGTAGACAAACGCAGTACACAGAAGTGCGCAGGCTTCGGCAACATACAAATTCAGTCGCATAAGCAGATCAGCAGAGAATAAACAGCAATCAGATGATGTCCGGTTGGTATAGAGCTGGAAGTCCTCAAAACAATCCATAATAAACGTTACGAGAAACAGTGATCAGCTGGTGCTTGACTATTATAAACGACAAAAGCTGTAGGCATCTGAATTCACGATCCACGACCATCCGCTCGGACTGAGTTAGTATAAATTAATCATTTACCCCATTAAAATATTTACCCCAAAACCACTTGAAACTCTGTCAAACAACAGACAGGTGATCGATAACAACCGCACACACCATTCAATCCCATATTTACCAACGCGCCCCCTTCCATCGGTAGATTTTTGTTAGCTCCATTCACGAAAGCTCTTATGGTCCATTCAGAATTCTTCAAACGTAAATCTCATATGCGTCATGTAAATTCCATACAAGAATGACTGAGCATTGTTTACTACAAATTGATTGCCGGCGACTAATGAAAGAGTACCTGAAAATTTACGAAGTACTCAGCTAGTAGCCTGCTGCCAGCAGTAATACAAACATGGACCAGAGCGAGACGGTGCACTTGCACTAGAGGGTCATAAATAGAATCTAACTGCGGTGTGGATAAATGTAGCAACCCAGCTTCATGAGTAAGGACTTGGCAACGGAATAAACAACTACGACCAATGACTACTTATAGTCACACTGACAGTACAGATTACCTAATAATCCCCGAAAGATCTCCGTGCGTAAGACTACAATTCCAATTTTGTCAGAATGAATCTGAATTTCTGGTAACTCCTCATCAAGTTGTCGTAGAAGGAAGCTTAAAAACCTTAACACTGAATGACGCTTTAAGTCAACAAGAAAGATGCGGCGGTGAGCGTGATTACCACACAGATGATGGTACAAGTTGTTCACAGCAATTTGGATGAATAACTTATCTTGGAAACTACAGCGCTTGCATAAATCAAGTCTCTGTATAGAGCACTGTAGTCGATTGCCCAATTCTGCGTCATTATACGAATCAACTTGAACGAGATCATCTTGGTAATTATCTTTGGAATGATGCGTACGAGCTGGTCGCTAAACAACATGGAAGTCAGTGCCCGTTAGTGATTGCGTGATAATTGGGAGAATCCTGTTACAAATCAAAAAACAGAGCTGAAAACAAGGTCTTCCACTTATACTGTACTCCAAAGGATTTACTTTCAAGATACTTGAAGTGGTGGTCAGGCCTTAAAAATGTGTAGAGGTGGAAGGTAATGTTGACTAAGGTTCCGGTCCTACCAGGTTCAACCATATCAAACGAGTCAAAAGAGAGCAATCAGGCGAAAAAATAGCTACGGCGATCAATTCTGGTATGGCGAAGGATAGAAATCAATGGGGCTTGTGCTCTAAATTTCTAAGTGCATCGTTATAACTTACTTCTTCCTATCCCTCCACATGTTGCTTGCTCACCTTCATCTTACACACTACTTTTCCCTCCTCATACTGTGGCACGTTAGCCACTCCTTGAGAATTTTTTTCAACTTGTCAAATATGTATCTGCATTTCACCTGATGTACACTCCAACAGCCGACAGCCGCGACAACGTGCGATTGGCTTTGAAACATCTGTCACATACGGCGGGTAGTGTGTCCATTTCATACTCGAACTGATATGCCGACAAGTAAAAGGGATTTGCCAAACTATAAATAACACATCCGCGTGTGTACTTGTGAATAAGTCGTTGATGGAAATGACGGGTTGCATGAACGACAATCACCAGCGGTAGTCACCAAGGTATTTTTGACGAGTGTGCACGATTATACAGGGCTGTACATTGTGAGGTGAACTAGACACATGGTAGCATTTGGAGAAACATGAATAGTTGATCGGTATTCTCTACCATTAATATAAGCTTACCGATGAGATTGGGAATCGCTTTGACCTACGCACGGCATCGTCGCTGGATGATCCATCCGACGAAATGATTGTTATTTTGCTTCGACCGCAGCCCCGGTGTATGTCTGAATCCGAGTCATACATGTTGACTAGGTCTTCTTCACTGGAACTGGAAAGGTTTTCACGTTTGGAGGAGACAGGTTTACGGCTAGAGGTCAGTGTACGAGTCCCACTAGCGTCGGTAGATGACAAAGTGAGAGCTGAAGAATTTTCTGAACATGGACATGAAAAAACAGTGGCTTCGTTGGTTACTGTAGCCAAAGTAAGACAAAAACCAGTGAGAATCCCGAAGGACGACCACAAAATAAGGACAACTGTGGGATGGTGAACCATACAGACACCAGCTCAGAAAATGGCTGCATATCTGATAGGACAGAGAAAAATGGGCCTAATGGAGAGTTCATCACAGTCAAGTTGAACATCGATGAGCGCTTGGGGTCATAAGATGGTCAGAGGAGGCGACGCTGTAAACGGTTTGAGGAACTGCGACTGTCCACGGGACGTCAAAAAAATTCGATCATAAGATACAGAACGTTCGAAACACTATTGCATGACGAGGACATTTGACAGCATATTCTTAAGCATAGGAAGCAGTGAAAAAATTCGATTGATAGTCAGATCTTTACAGACCATTGCGAACGAACACGCCGCCAATCGTGCGCTAATGTTCCAAAACTAAAATTTCAGTCCATAACACAGCCAAACGACGTGCTCATTTCTGTACGGTTCTGTCCACCTCGCCAGTGTTGTGTATCGCGGATTTTAGCTGCGACATATTGCCCGTTAAGCCGAGTTCCCTCGGCGAAGAAAAGTTCCACCTCTTATGTTATCTGTGACCCTCCAGCTATGGGTTTCGACTACATCCTAAATGACCAGGCTAAGACAACTTCAGATTGAAGGTCAAAAAAGTAATTCAGGCTTAATATCAGTCGCAGCGTGTCCCGGCCAAAAATGTTAGCCTATGCAAACGCTGTTGAACTCACTGAGTATCAAGAAACCATTCGCATAACAGATATTGTCAGCATACCAGTGTGGTACTACAATCCACTGCACATAGGCAGTGTTCGATCAACCAAAGATAAACACTAAGGCTGATTAATGTGATCCACCATTGCGGCTGGCTATTGCTCATCAGCATCACACTACGAACACAACCGAATAATGATTATCATGGTCAGATGAATCACCTCAGCAGCAGAGATGCAGAAACCAGCAATACAGATCTGCTAACGTTATACGAAAAGTCAGCTGTCCATTGTGAAGACTACGTTGAAAAACAGAATTTGGTAAGATGCAGTGAAAAGATCTGGAGGTATGCATCGTACGGAACATAGGTTATGAATCCTGCCCTGCTATTAGGTAAAAACTGTCAGAGTAAAGGGCAGACAGAGAAAAACAACTTCATGTGGAACTAAAAGTTTCGGGTAGCAGTTTGTGAACATTTAAATACAAGGAAAGCAGGGAAGCAACCATTTTCATCATTATACAGTCACAGATTGGTGTCACACAACTTTATGGGTCACGTGTATTAATAGAGTACCAGTTAAAGAGAACCGGGAAACAAGTGTCCAGGATATCATGACTCTAGATGCTGACATGAAGAAGTGGCACTACTGTAACTGCCACCAGTAGGCATAAACCGAATTACCGAAGGTGAACGATGGAAGGAAGAGGGAACGTACCCAGTTTACTCATCAATGAACACATCATGTCGGCCATTGTCAATCCGGATGTCGCACGTTTTGTCGACTGAGTATCTTTCTGCGTGCACTCTCCACTGACCTCCAAATAGCCGTCCTCAGAGTCTGAATCCGAAACTAACCAGTCTCCGAGATCCTCGTCACTTTCACCTTCCGTGGTCACCGTCTGACCATATTTCACCACTGGCTTGCGTTTCCCGCCAAGTCTATCCGAAGTGCAGAGAAAAGTAGGCGGAAAGACAACTAAAAAATACGTCATTAACATAACATGATTCATAAGAATGAAACTGCCAGGAAACCATTATTCCGTCCAAAAACGCCTCCTCCCTCGAAGGAACGGTTTTGTCTCATCAGAATGAACAGAATTTCTCAGAACCATCCAGAGGTAACCTTCGCTATTTTCTTACCTACTCGAATTTTACTTCATCATGCTTACTGGCAACTTAGTGACTATCCTCCAATCTTCCGATTCGAGAATGTTTGTAGGTCACCACGCATCATATAAATGCCCTGTATTTTCCTACCCACCGCACACGTTTTGGAGCGGAATAAAGTGACTTTTTGCATTCGTCTTGTGATTGGACTTGGAAGTAACTAGCGGGGACAGTCGCGTTATTTTCGGGACTAACGTTTCCCGTTTTCTACAACCCAAGGCGAAAAATCTGAAATTTGCCAAGTGCGCTTCTATCCCATTGTCGGTCCAGTATGTCATTTTGAGAGTTCATATGAAAGACCAGAGAAAAGGAGAGTTAAAAAAGGTAGCATACAACTAGATCCGCGACCCACAGATTAATAAAAGCAGTGTACGATACAGAGCAATAAAACGAAAAATTACGGAATACAGTGTAGAATGGGAGAAAAGGACGCCGTGGAAAGTGGACGGGGCAGTGAGCTACGTAACAACAGCCTAGAAGTAACCAAAGCATTTCGGCCACCAGGAGATCAGAGGGCCAAGCTTGTTATCTTAATCGCGCACATCGGGTTTGCGCTTTGAGTTACAAACTTATGATGAGTCCCAGTAAGCTGCTCCAAATTGAGCACTCACAAATCTTGTCTGCAGGCTAGGCGGCTGGTTTAATGTCAAAGATTCAGTAAGATGTCAATTTGGGTTAACAGAACACACAATCTGACACCGAGACCTCGGCCAACTGACGCAGGTCAGCCATTGTAGACTGGGTTCGACTGTCCGATGGGACTCCCGCGAACTACATAGCTGAAGACCTTAGGTGATATGACAGTTAATCTGGCTCAATAGCATGAACGTTGTTGTTCCTCCGAGTTTTCTGTGAAGTGATTGCATTTAATGACGTATCATACTGCTCAGATAATGGTGAGCGATCGTTGCAGCTGTGCGCTGAGCACCAGCTATTTTTAACCAACACTAATTTTAGATATCAAGCACGTCATTGCTATACTTGGTACCCTCTCCACCGAATTAGGCCTGGTCCCAGATAGACCACATAGCTGTTAATTATAGGTAACGTGGCTTGATTCAGGACTGTCGTTCTTATTAAAGCCCATACTTGGATTTCGACCATGCGTCGGCACGTTGTCGTTTTATACTCACTTTTGCTGAGCAACGACCTCACCGACAGCAACGATTGGCTGTCGAGAAATTGACTATACGCTCGGTAAGTTTCAAACCAGCTTAGAAAACTGTCCCACCAGTTCTCACTCAGAAGGTCCTAAGAACTGCTCGACAAAATCTCATAACTCATTCATGAAGTAGGTACTGTTGCAGACAGCACGAGGGTACATGAGTTGAACAAAAACTGGATCTCGGAGAAATCTCTAGAGTTGTTACATGCTAGACGGGACATTCCTCCTGGCAGTTCATATGACAGGTCTAGGACAGGTATCTGTAGGGAACTGAAACGTAGCCTAAAGGCTGAGCGTGAGATATGTTTAATGAGGGAAGTCAAGGGAATGGAAACCGCTTTTGCTCCAGGGAACACCAGCAAACTCACTGAGCTTAACCGTGTCACTGGTCCCTCTGTCAATGAAACTATCGGCGAGATAGATGAAACATCCATCCATAATAAATTCAGACGGTTAGAACGGTGGGTGGAACACTTTGAAGGTCAATTTAGCTGGCATCCTGCTTCTACTGTGTTGCCACCACAAACTCGTAATGTAGCACCCTGGGACGGTAGACTTGGAACCATCCACTAAAACTGAGGTACGCAATCGCATTCTGGCTCTCAAATGTAATAGGGCTGTTAGTCCAGATGATCTCGGGCTGCCACTTTTCAAAGAAGGTGGGGCAGGCGTTGGCGGAGGCCTTGACACACTTGTTTCAATGTGTGTGGACGACAGAGACCATCCTTCCGTGCTGGGACCACTCGACAAAAATTAGAGAAGAACAGACAGGGTTTCACTATGGGCGAGGATGTATAGATCGCATTTTCACTGTTCGTCAAATTCTGGGGCAGCATCACGGATACCGCCGGCAAACAATCACCGTACTTGCCGACCATAAAGATGCGTTCAATTCGGTGGATCGACCTACACTTTTAGAGTCGCTTAGACGCAGGAGCGTATCGACCAAGTATGTGAACACACTGTCGGTGCTTTATTCTCACACTTCAGCTCAGATTAGGGTTTACGGTCAACTGTCTGACAGTTCCAGCACCAGGAGCGGCGTAAGTCAAAGCTGTCCACTTTTATAGACAAAATAATGGAAAACTGTCTGCGGCACTCACAAGATGCCGGTGTGGACCTCGTGACTGATCTTGGCTATGCTGACGACAAAGTCTTGCTGACTGATAACACTCAAGCAGTACAAACAACGTTAGACGCTATTTCGCGTTCTGCTAAATACTTCGGAATGCACTTTGCAGCCTCAAAATGCAGTGCATCTGCAATATTGATGTGATTACGTGAATTTAATGTTAGCTAATGAAGTCATGGAGGTTGTTCACAGGTTTGTGCACATGGGCAGCTGCATTAGTGGCGGCGGAAGTATAGGGAATGAATTACAAGTGCATATCTATAAGGCTGGGGCGAGGTTCGCTAATCTATGGGCACCTACGATGACGAGGAGGTATTTCTCTGAAGCTTAAGGGTCGCGTGTATCAGACAACAGTGAGGGCTGTAGTAGTTTACTACGATGAAACATGGTCACTCAGGGTAGAAGACGTGAATCGTCTTCAGGAATTTGAACACCAATGTCTACGTTCGATCGCTCGTATCGGGTGGCACTGTTGGGGAGATTAAGATGTGGGTATTTGGTATGCCAAACGAATTCTCTTGTTTAATCCTTACATTTGCACAGACAGATGGTTAGGTCATTTAGTGAGGATGTAACAGCTAGTCGCCTGCCCCACCGAGTACTCTTGGCCGACGCTGTGGCCGGCTGGCGCAGGATGCGAGATGAACAGATTACCACTTGGCGTACAGAAATGAAGTCGTTCACCAGTATGGTCATTGTAAATCGGGTTCGTCTCCCGGGCTGAGGCCCTCACGACTCACAGAGTCAGTGGCTTGAGGCGTCAGGTGAGATGGCGGCTAATCGAACTCAGTAGCGTGAATGATGTCGTTGTTTGGCCGAGTTGGCAGTGAATTGAGTGCACTTAATGACGTGGGGCAGTGGAAGCCGTAGGGATGATGCTGATTACGACTTACTTTCATTTACAGCTCGGTTGTTTGTTTGCAAGGTTGATGCCGAATGTTTGGATAGAGACGTGGCTACTTCTTTTGATGGTCATGTCTCTTCCCGTCTCCTTATTTTTTCGCTCTCTCATCCCATAAAGAGTTTGTCCGTTTTTTTCTTCACGTTTATGTGGCAGTTAAGCGTCGGTGTGAACCGCTGATGTATTGCTGTCTGTGATGATGATGACATGATAATGACGTGGGACAGTGAAAACTTTTAAGAAGGTCTTGGTGATGTCGTCTTGCTTTCATTTGCGGATGGGTTGTTTGTCTACAAGGTACCCCGATAATGAATGTTTGAGTATTGAGATAGTTGTTTTTTTTATCAGTTAGGTCCTGTCTCACATTACCAATTTCCCCTAACTACTGCTTGCTTTTATCATGCTTGTAAAGCAGTTAAGGACCAGCGCGAACCACCAGTGCTATGTCTTCATCTGATAATGATGATGATCCTACAGTTGATGAAGTGACCGGTCAGGAATTATATATACCAAAAAACAAGGCACCTCCAACAGGTTCAAACTACGAGGAGAATTATCTCACTTTACACAGCCAACCCAATCACACGAGTATGAAACCATCAGGTGGGTGTATAAATGCACTAACGTTGTTGATTCAGAGCCGTGAGGTTAGTTTTAATAGATAAATTAGAATAGGAAGGCAACATCAATGGGAGAGTGTGGGAATGTACGTAAACATTCAAGCTAATTATCACATCCATGAAGTCCTGAAATAAGCACGAAATAAGACTAAAAGCATCGTAGCGCACTAAGGAACGATCGACCTTGAGAGGCTTCACAAACAGGGTAATCAACAACAGCAATTCATACAATTTCGCCCAGACATGAAGGATAGAAAAAAATGAACCTACTTAAAGAATCCAATAATCGTACGCACTCGTACTGAGCCACTGCGGATGGTAAAACTACCACCAAGGCAGTGGTGCCAGCTGTAACGCATGTTATACATACAATTGATTGTAGGGAAGAAGGAGGAATCAGACTGCTTGTAAAATAACGAATGGTTTTTCAGAAAAAGAGCTGCAGCCTTAGTCTGTCTCCGGCTTGAAACATTGTTTTCATTAGACAACCTGAATGGTTTGTCCAAAGACACCCGAGTGCTGAACAGCCATATAACGATAACGCTAAATAGTCCTTTGACACCAATCGAAATCACCATCTGGTGATTAATCGTTCTCAGGTTGGAAGTGTTTACACGCTTAGATAGGCTCATCGAAACATAAGAAATATTGTTAGTTATTGGATCCAAAGGCTTGAAACCATGATATCGAAGCCGTAATCAGATGGGTTCATTTAGCTGGCATGATAGGAGTAGGACAGAGCGCAGAATGAGACCGATTCGTATGAATTCAGCTTACCGTCTAACTTTGACTAAGTTTAACAGATTATTTGAATGTACAAACCGAATCCGTTGCCATCACCAAGTGGAGCCCCAGAAAAAGCATGTTCAATATTAATTCGCTGACAAATAACTTAATAAGGACACACCAAAATTCATCAATACCATTGCTTTGAGTTCTGAGCAGATGTGGTGTTGGGTACCAAACAATTGAAACGATTTTCTCCTCCAAACTTGCAGAATAGTCTCTCACGGCCATTAAACTGATCGAACCTCGCAGTCTATCTCTTAATACATCAAAATGTGTTGACAGATTGTTTTCGCTCATGGACGCAAATCAATAAGAGGAACTTCCTTGTCCACGCCCCACCATTCACACAAGTGGACCTTGACTTTTTTCTGTTAAATATATGAATAGTGCCTTGAGAAACAACATGACTTGGTTAATCATTCTTATTGATTTTTGCACCGAAGTCTTAAAAGTCTTGTTTTATGTCCTAAATTCCTTCTCCATTGCACAACGCTTGTTCAATCGATTTATTCAGGTCTGTATACCTCCCCCGCAATGTGCATTGTTCTTCCGCAGAATACCCTGATATATCATCGAGGGAGTTTGCACTTACTGTGAGATCTCTGAAACACACCCCCACTGCAGCCGCATTCGCCCTAAATAATCCGTTAACCTCCTTGTTTCGCATTGTTTCACAATGTGAGAAAATTCTGAGAAATAATCAAACTCGGCACAATCCATCCCTTTTTATTCTGACCTCTCTAAATGCATTTTCACATCTTCTACTAGATTTTGGTATAAATACTCATTCCCAGGTACCCGGTCTTACCGTCCTTCTGTTATTTGTTATTTAGCTCGACAAATCCATCACTTCTGCTCGTTGGTAAACCATAAAATTGAGTTGAGGGATTCTTTCTAAATTGATAACGCTTGTAACCACTCACGAGTTTCGTGCTTATTACTGTTAATTCACGATTCGGGCATACCTTCTAGTTAATTGTTCTAAGATTGAAGATGTATGTGAAAGGCTAAATATTCACCTCTCACGCCACACAATGTATACGGCTGACTTGACTTGCTCGTCCTGACAACAGTCCACAGAATAGTAGAATAATAAATAAGCATGAATGTATGCAGAAAAAGAAAGGAGAGAATAGCAGAACAGCCATGCTTCGTGAAGAGCAAAATAAATTGCGGATACACGCTCGCTGTTGACTGTAACATACTGACATATTCGAGAGCGCTTCTGAACACCGATGTGGATAGTCGCGAATTCGACAACCGGGCAGATGACATCTAACAACCTTGTTCAGTGGGTTGTTCAAAGCCCTCATAGTTGGTGACCGAGTCGCCACCTGGTCGCCTTCTGGTTTTTCCCATCATCATCATCATCATCA
>QNGE01002251.1:73549-100500 GCA_008508345.1 Paragonimus westermani | reverse complement strand
GATCTCAATAGATTCACGTATTTCTCTGGTACTCCCTTGCGAAGGAGACAGCTCCAGAGAACGTTACGAGCAACTGAATCGAATGCAGCCCTCAGGTCCAAAAAGACCACGGCCGTCGGCTGCCTATATGAATGCCGATGTTTTTTCCCAGCCATGAACAATGCACAGTGCGGCATAAGGTCCGTTGGTACACGGCATACGTGACCCAACCAATGTAGAGTGTGCATTTCCAGTACTATAGTGATCATTCGGGAACCTGTAAGTTTCCCACATACGCGCCGACGAGCTTTTGCAGCGCTCACACAATCAATCTCATTGCACAGCAGTGGTTTAATGCCAAACCTCTGTAAGCATGCGGCATGTGTGGGTCAAGTCTCCGGACCACAGAGCAAAACTGAGCGCGCAAGCGGACTTCATGTCTTGTCTTTAATTAACAATCGTATGTCCGTGCAAAGTCGCAAATGACAAAGGTTAGCAAACAAACCACGTATTTTCGCTAGTCTCGTGGACAGTCGGATGCCGGTTTGTGACAACAAAGATTGGGGCAAGGTGAACTCAACCTTGCCACATCACTTTACAGTTTGAAGGTGATAAGTTCGCACGATACAGATCATCTGCCTCACTTAATCGGTTGTGTATATTCCGTCTGCTATATGTAGGGGAACCAAACAAAACACAACCAATTCGGTTTACGGTCTTCGAAACCATCGACGTGGTTAGTTGGCGAGAGCTGAGTCAATTCATAAGGTCATTTCTGTGGAATGTAATGTAACTTCACAGAACGAATAGCTATCACCAGTTACAAGGAATGGTCAACTATCAAGAACGGTACTCACAAAGTCGCTCAATACACTGAAAGAAGAATTCGAAGTCAAACGCCGAGTACAAAAATCGGACAGTTAGTGAGTGGAGCAGTGAACACGACGAACAAGAGTATGAGAGAGGGGTTAGGCATCTTTTATTCGGGCTAGCATGATGCCGGTACGAAAGCGTGCAACGTACCCCCAAATATTGATAGTATGAAATTTAAGTACATCTGAACCAGATGTATCTTCTTTAGCTGACTCACGAACCATTTACAAGGGGAAAAAAACTCGTCTATGGGATATTAATGATATGATCCAGTGTCAGCTGTAGTCACAAACGAAATGAACAGTGGATAAATTCGTTTTACTGGAATTGCCACTCAACAAACCGGAAAGTGTATATGGTCTATAAGGAAAGCTGTGTATGCCCGTAGCAAATATAAAACTGCATGCTGAACCGGATAAGAAAACAAAGAAATGCTATCCACGTGGGAAATACACAGCCGTAGAGGTACAATGATGAACACACGTCAATAGGTTTTACATAAGCTTACTTTAAGGGTGACAAATCCATACCCTCGTACGACGATTTGGCGCACACCAATGTGTTCAGCCGATCAGTAAAAGACTCTTTCAGATTCGCTGCCGTCAAAGCTAGGTGGCTGTCTTCGTCCGTAACATGACTGAACAGCAAGGAGTCTAATTCCTCCGGTGTGATCAGCATCCAAGAGTCATCTGAATGAAACGGTGAAAAACAAAAACAATGCATTGCTGTCATAGTATGTGCTCCAATAAGACGACATAAGCTAAAAAAGTGAACTAAGAAAGAGGCCAAATTTCAACGGCTTTGATATAAAGCGAAAGTCAGTCAAAAGTCACCCGTGTGTTTTCAGTCTCAGAGCATCTGCTAAAGTCTGTCAGTGTAAATTGGAGAAGTGTCGTGTAGTTACTGCAACGGCATACGCTCCAACCGTTCTACGGTATCCTTGTTAAATTTCTCAGGCAGACTGAAAACTGCGCTATCATCATACTGGCCGGCAATCTTAAAGCCAAACTTTGTCAACTTTCTCCAGATGAGAAGCCGTTGGGTGGTATGCTCGATGTATTGACAATGGTGAAGGATCGCTGGATTTGTGTGTATCTCACGGTTCTGGCACCGCATCTTAAAACGGAAGGAAGCGTTGCACCAAATGGAGACCAACATGTACATCTCAGCAATAGACACAACTCGATCATACAACACTCAATTGCGGATGATGCCGCTCTGTTAAAGATTGCAGTAGATTTCAGAGCAACCAGCTGAACTTGGAGCATGTTGTTGTGTGTATCCGTTGTTTTGCCACCTGACCGGAAGTCATACACTGGTATGCGCAAGATAATATATTGGTATTCAAGCAAGGTGTGTAAAGAACGTTTACCAGGAAGCATTGATAAACAAATGGCCCAGTTCGAGTAAGATAAGAAAACTTAACTAACACTGGGAACAAATCGCAGCAGCCACGAAAACTTGTGAAGGAACCGTATAGTCGCAACAGAACTGGTGTTCCGTCACGTCGACAACCAATATGAACAGTGTCGTTAGACTTCACATGGTTTTGAATATGATGAGATGCAAGCCGGCTGAAACAGTGCGTAAAGACCGTGAGTACTACCTGGTCGGAAGGGAGGGAACGAGCCATTCTATCTAGGAATAGCAGTGAGCTTTGTTGCCTGATTCGTGGTTCTACTGACCATCGATTCTGTGTAAGACCACATATGAAAAAGATGGTTTGGTTATCACCAGCCAATCGTGTCGGCGTGATAAGTGGGCTGCGCATTCAGAGGGATAGCCCAACTGGCCTCAACCAGACCACGTGAACGACGGGAGCCGGGAAGTCGGTTATTGCCTGTCAGATGACCTTATCTCGGAAGTAGTATTTCTGGAGCACAAGCTATTGGAGCGTAACAAGGCGCCTGGATCAGACCTCCTCTCTTCCTCTCTTTTCAGGGATGATGGGAAGAGGTTGGTATCGAAACTGACAGAACCTCTTCAGACAGTTTGGAAAGTTGGAAAGATATCACGTGATTGGCGCTTATCAACAATACTTAGGGTTTTAAAAAAAAGGGTCCAAAGTCTACGTGACAGCCACAGAGGCCTCAGTCTGGTGTTCGGTGCGTCCGATTTACCCATTGGCCTTACACTGCGTCGACTAACTAAACTCAGAGAGAGTCAGATAGGTAAATATCGGATGCGTGGGAAACAGGCAGGATTCCGGTCCGGTCGGTGGTGCAACGGATCTCGGAGCATCGGCACTCTTGCTAGCAGTTGATGGGCGTGGGTATTTCTAGACCTAATGGCTGCCTACGATTTGGTTGCTTGTAGGGTTTTCCGGACTTGGGTTCTTCGCAAGAGAGTTCCAGGAAAATACGTGTATGCGTTGAGACTACTGCATGTCCACTTTGAACGCAAGGTGGTTTATGGACAACCCTTTGGGGCACTTATCGCTTCTAGTGGTGTACCCTAAGGATGTCTGACCTCCCCCTTCTCGTTCAACTTTGTCATGGATGGTGTTCCGAAAAGCACACGTGAAGAATTCAATGAGCCAGGTTTTGAGCACTTGCTTTGCACTAAGTTCACCGACGTTAAGTATACGGATAACATTTTCTTGTTTACCCCTTTCGCTGAAGACATGCAGACCACGCTGGACTAGTCAACTAACTGGCCAGGTTTATAGGAAAGGTGTTTCACACCTTCGATCGTCTAATTCTATTACGCGCTCAACCATCTGACTCAAAATTGCGGAGAAAAGGCGTGGTAACACCGCATATTGGAAAAATGAGTCAAAATCAGGCCACAGGAGCTTTGGATACTTAGGGCAAAACAATTGTCATACATGGCTGACAAGATGCAAGGAAAATCAGACGAGATGATATGTGACAGTCAGAAGCAGAGTGAATCAGACTAGATGGTCATACATGGTTGCCGACCAGTAAGCATGAATCACATTACAATTCAGATAGCGTACAGGCGTTCCTCCGTACGGCTCGTCTGGTTAGCTTAGTGGGATGATAGAGAACAACCCATCCGATCGACCGACATGGTATGATTCGAATGGACTGTTTCGTCACGAGATAAGCCTCCTAACACACATTTAGCATTGCCAGCAATACACTTGAAACTGTGGACAGTTTTACATACTTGGGTAACACTATCTCGCCAGCTTGTAAAATTGCTGAGATAGTAGCGAAGACAGTAAGGGCACACGTTGTTGTTGCCAATCTGTGTCGTCTGTGGAGTCAAAAAGATGTCCGGTTGTCAGTGAAAGTGTATGTAATATGCTTGTGCATTGTTTCGCTCTACGAATCATAAACGTGGCCTGTTGGTAACGAGGATATCAATACACTTGCTGCGTTTGACCGTCGTTGTCACCTTTACCTAGCTCATATCGGGTTAGCTAAGCGATCGTTCACCGGCGCGTATTCCGGAATGCTCGAGGTGGACGACCAATTGTTCAACTACTCACAATGCAAAGGTTGCGATGGCCGTGTCACGCACTCTGCATGCCAACCGAGCGTTTGCTGTACCGGAAACTCTATACTGGGACCGCGTGGCGGCTAGGCGACGATGTGACTACGAAGTATGGAGCTCCTGATTGTTTTGTTGAGTAAAGTGGATGACAATCGCTTGTGCGGTTGAGATCCTCATGACCACTCAGATCGCTATCTGAGACGACAATGTTCTACAGTCAACTGCATATATGCAACTACGCCACTTCTAATTCTTTTGCTTGGCCGCTTTAAATTCACTTTTATTTTTTTCGCAGCCTCGTCTTCTAGGTTGCCCAAGGTCATTGTTGTGGTAAGCAGCGGTCTGAGCCACAGAACCCCCTAATCAGTCCGTTGGCCGTTGTGAATGAACGAATGAACAAGAAAGGGTTAGTTGTTTTATACAGTTATACACATTTCTAAAAAAAAATACTACTCACACGGCTAAAGCTGTAAGAAATATTGAGGTGACTCGAATGGCATGAGACGCGATGACGAAAATTATAGATAAGTGCATCCGATGAACATCGTGACATGATGCAGTGTCAAGTGGTTAAATACGTTGGTCGATGTCTAGAAATACACTCAAAAAACGAGCACTATGATGAAAAAACTGCAAACGGCAATCATTAAATGGGGGTTACTAGCCTATTCACGCGATAGAGATCTGGTAGGTAAATGCAGACGTCGATACCGCGGTCATATAAGGATGTACTAAGCTACTTGGAATCAACAAATGTAGGCAATTAAGCAATCGAAAACGTGCTAGAGACAAAAATAGAGTCGTTCGTACCGTCAGCCGGTGGTAGATACGGTTCGTTAGCGCGAAGTTCCTCAGCAGACGGAATAAGCGATGGATTTGACTCAAGGGCGTCCAGAAGTTGATGAAGTGCAATTCCTGGATTTCTGGTCACCCAGTTGAAACTAGAAACAAACAAGACGCAGACGTGTCGTTATTCATCGTTTATGAAAACATTCCGAGAGCTCTTGATCAGTGATTGGCTTAAGCAACAAGAAAGCGACACTGTGAAACTATCCCGATTGATACCCAAATCAAGGTTAGAGTAGATAAATCTTTCAGTGGGAATGATATGACGGCAAAAAGTGAACGACACAAGCATTCTTTACGTTTAAATCTACCAGCGGTGCAGATGGGCAAGGTTGATGTAGCTTCCGAAAACACGGTAAAGTTGCGCATATACTAGTACATCATCATACAAGGTCTAAACGTGTGGCATTTTTGTTGTCCTGACTATACTGAGGCCCACCGACTGCTGCTCCCCTCAAGCACCAGATAACGCAATGGAAACAAAGAGATTTCCTTACTCGGTCACCGTTTCGAACATCTATCATTTCAACCTCGTTTTACACAACTATGAGACACACCGCTACTCATGCTACACACAACCTGGTGGTGTAACCGGAAGAGAAAATCCATGCAGGGCATGAGAAGCAAACAACACAAAGTATTATAATCAGATGACAGGCAGGTTCGAGTATGTTCATTACTGTGACACTTCCAATCCACCCAAGATTACTGTGAAACACTTCCACAGTGTAAGTGTTGAGAACCACGTCCCACCACAGAATAGTAGACGATTAACAATAGAAAAACACACTTCCCGAGCCGTGCCCATGGATGGCACGGCTTGGGATGCCTTTGAGCGTGCTGGCAGCCCGCAAAACGATAGGCCAGTAAACAGGCAGGAATATATAGGAAATAACACCGATTGCAATAAATTGTCAAGAGCGTTTATAACCAGCACATTTGACAGGTGGCACCTATTGACCATCCTTGGGAGAGTGGTCAGAGTTTTCACAGGCTATACCCGCGTCTCATAACTTTTGTTTTTTTCCAACCGTTGGCAATCCCACTGAGCAATCCGTGGTGTGACATACGCATTCGATATATGGAATATGCGCCCAAACCAGTGTACAGTGTTTGTATTGTCTCAATTACCGACCGAAAACTCACATACTTCTTGAAGGTACGCAAAGAGATTGTTTCCCATCCCACACAATTATATCATGTGGTGTAATTAATGTTACGACCTACGAGCGCGTAAACAAATAACGGAATAGCGATTAACGATAGGGCAGATGACCACACGATGGACTACAGAGTACACGCGGTCAATTCATCACTTCCCGACCAACCCAGTCGCACAAGGTTAACGCACGAACACAGGGATAAGGCTGGCTTTCGAACAGAGCTCCTTTATGTTGTTTAGTCCGAAGTCAACATGGTCACAAACAGGTTCATACTTATAGAGTTTGCGAATAGCAACAAAGCAATCTCAAAAAGAGTGGACCAGACAAAAGTCTAGACAGTGCAGAGTAGGCGTGTAGCCGGGATGCCAACAAAAGTTGGCATGAAGGCTGAGATCGCTCGTAAAGACCGGAGTACATGACCATGACAAGTGTGAAGGTCACCGATAAGTGTACTTGGTTAGTCTTTTTTCCGTACGGTATTCTCGTGGAACTGGCCACGCCCCCGACAACTTGACACAGAAAAAACGAGAGGAAGGTAGTTGAAAATCGAAAGCGAAAAGGCGTATTCTGCAAGAGTGAGTGGGACTTTTGGTTCTTGAAACAATGGTAAGCTCACATCCGCACTACGTGCCTTCTCCTTAATCGATAGTCGAAGATTTCCTTGACGTCACAAATGATGGATCTGTGAATTCATTCAGTGTCCCCGAAATACGTAAAAGATATCGGGAGCAGTACTGCAAGCCAAACAGATGATATCGGAAAGGTGGGCGCCCTGATTTCTTCCTGAAGAATGAGGTGCTTGTCAAGCACATGTCCATTCTATGAGCACTGTGCACTCAGAACTAAAGCCTATGGTAGATTATCGCCGTCCTCCCTCTATTTTCCTCTTCCAGTTTGCAATTAATGATGTCCTTAAAAACCCATTGGGAAGTACCACAAAGGGTGGTGTGCAGCCTAACTATGGAAATAAAATTGTAGACGTAGACCATCCCAAATTATCCTTTTCTTTGTTGATAAAATAGGCAATCCAATACACCTTAGACGAGCTAGCGATTAAAGTGTCGCCATACAGCATGATGTCGAGCTTTAAGTGCAAATTACCGGCAAAGGTCTGTTTTTGCACTTAAGCTGAGTAATGACGATCTAGACTCGAAAGTTCTGTTTACCTTGGGAGTCGTAACATGGCTGATAGTGAGGCTGGGGAAGTTTTCCTTATACGTTAACTCTAAAGCTCGGCTGGTGCTGGTCAATCTGAGGCACTTTTGGTACCAGCAAAGCACCTGCCTCTCGGCAAGCAGTAGGGTGTAGAATCGTATGTACAGCGCCGCTCTACAGTTGCGAAGACTGACCGCTCTGCCTCGATGCTGTTCGTAGGCAATCTGCCTTTGGCAATCGTTATCTGCGGAACACTGTGTGTGGTGGCAGCACCACATCAACAATAAGGTACAGTGATATGAGTTACGGACGGCTAGTCTCCATTCAGGGGATATAGTTCCACTTTACCCACTAGAATAAGCCCCACACGTCTCAAGTCCCAACGCTTACTATACAGCACAGTGATTTTTCTCCGTGGGACGAGGTGAGATGGGGGTATTTTAGAGTGGATCCCACCGAGAACCTCAGTCAAAAGTCTGACCGGCGACAGGTCAAAAGGTGTAGCTTCTTTTGGAGGCCCTGCCTAGAGCCACGGGCTTAACAGACTAACTCGCTTGACAGTGACAGGCCCGCCCAGAACGATATCGCAGTGAATAAGACGATGATGTTGTATCTTGACCAACATTACGTGCAGGTTTTTTGATGATATCAAAGTTATCTCGAGCGTACTGGAAAATAAGCACGCAGTCATGGGTGATTGGACTGCTCTTCTGTTTGAGTGTCTATTCTAACCTCCCTTCTTCCTTAATTGGAAGACAGCAGTGCCTCAACTGTAACAATAGTTATACTATAAGTCCAAAGGATCGGGTCTCACTACATAATCACTCTTAATCGGTCAGCAGTGCAACTGCGTTTCGCCCAACTGTTCCTCTTTCGCCTGTCTGGCATGGTTGTACCCGCGAGGGTCGAAGTCCCAGCCAGTATAAACATCCGCATGGATGCAACGCACAAGCTTGACCACCACTTTAAGATAGGTCAGGGACAAGTGCACATTATTCACTAACTCGGCCAAGTACCTGGGATCCACCAATGGCAGAAACGGCCGCCGTCGAGATCTTAGTAACATAACGGTTGTTAACCAAGTGATCCTTTCGAACGACCGTTCCCTATTCTGCCCATCCCCGAGTCTCGCGGGTCGCCACACTGCGTTCTTGGATGACATTATTCACGCAAGGGCACACTTAAACAAGCTCTTGGCAAAGTAGCAAACATGATTTTTGTCATTAGAGCATAAGTGAGCATCAGCAGAAGCCAAGTCAATGCACCGATCGAACGTGTTGCTGATGTACTATGACCCAAAGCTGGACAATGTCACAGCCGATGCATTAAACCATGGAACTGGTGCAATGATTTTTTGTGGTTCCCTACGGGCCAGCAGGAAGGAAGTATGGTCAAACTGAGAAGGAGAACCTTGCAGTTGTATTCCTCTTCAATTTTCACAAAAAACACTTTCTGGACGCAACTTCGCCCTGCCAACGGACCACGAAGTATTACTGACAGCACTTGGCTCGAAAAACAGCATTCTTGTGCACGCAGCCAATCGATTACAGCGCTGAGGCTAGAACGTTAATATATTGCCTACTCGACATATAAAACATGTCCACAACATTCATCGGGTAGACCGACGCGCTAACATGCCCCATCGAGTAACAGTCACACGAACCTAGGGATGTTATTACCGCAAGCATCTGAACAGGGCTGGAAATCAAATACCTCTTTTCGGAATCCATCCGCGCCCTCCCTGCGACTTCTACGACTCAAGATACAGCCGAGCGAGACCACATGATGGCTAATTCCGACCACCACGAATAGCTCCGGCAGTTTGTGCAACGTCGCAACTCTCTGTCAACCTCCAAAGATTGTATTCTTCGCGGTGAACACATGGTCTTACTAAAGGAACTTCGCGCCTGTGTTGACCAACAACTTCATATCGGGAACTCGAGAAACAACCGAAGGGCTCTTGCACGCAAGTGAGTCTATTGGCCAGGAATGTATGAATGTGGAGAATGTGGGAGGCGCAAGTACACATTATGCATTGACTTTGAAATCCCCGAGTAAACCACTGCTGCAGGCTTTGCCGCTAACAGCGATTCCATGGTCACGCATACACATTGACTTCGCAGGGCTAATGAAAAGACAAAATCCTCTGACCATCACAAATGTCTAAAATCAGTAGGTATGCCGCACAACACTATATCGGAGTGAACAAATCAGCCTTTCCGACAACTATTCGGTCGGTCTGGGTAACCAGAAATCTTTGTGACGGATGACGGTACGGTATACAGTCTACGCCTTAAATCTTTCCTATTTTTGTCGAAGAAACGGATTCAGTCACGTCAGGTTGCTGTCGTTTCATGCTCAGTCAAACGGCCACAACAATTTGTGGACACGGTCAAGCAGACGCTAAAAAAATCAAACGTGGTAGGTTGTACAGGATATTCTGCAAACTTTCCTGTCGCACTACAGAGCAACCCCAAATCCCAATCACCAAATGGGGCATTCCCTGCAGAAGTTAAGTTTAGCTGAAAGCTACGATTACCCTTCAACGTCGATCGGACCGGTGTAATATCAATGTCAGCCAGGTGAGGGACAATGAAGGAACAAAACTAGGAGCAAGAAAGCGATATTTAACGGACGGTCCAGCCATTGGGAACTGCGGTGGCTCGAGATGAACATCTGGACAGGTACTCAGAGGGCACGGAAGTATGACCTATGAAGTGGAAGTTAGCACGCCGGTCTGGGTGCGTCACACAAAGCAGCTAAAGTCAACTAGCTGTTCTGACGAGACACGCCCAGAGTGGAACCTATCTTGGGGCATTTTGTTTGGCACGTTTGGTCCGAGTTCACTGAAGAAAACAGAATCTTAGTCACCTTCACTTCTGTCAGGAGGACGGACGGATCGGGATGGGACAGAAGACAGCTATACACTCAGCTAACCTTGCACAACTGAGGACATATGAGACCCTGTGGTTACCCCACTTGTTACAAAAGGGTAAATCCTGAACACTGATTCCTCATCGCAAAGTTACCATAGAAAAGAGTCGATAGCTGATAGTTGGTGTGTTGGCAAGCCGTCACTTTTACACTCAGAAAAGTTGGGAAACAATCATTAAAAACCTCTGGGGAGACCGTGCGTCAATCACCTTGATGACCACTGTATCAAGCTGACATGAAGGATGTGCTTAAAAAACTGGGGAGACACCATTTGAAGGACGTAAAAAAGGGCCGCTGGCACTAACTCCTGAAGGATATAGAGAATGGTGTGTAAACAGACCTGCCAATCACCTATCCTCATGAGTAGAATTTAAACTAGGGTACAGGCCTTCGATATAGCACGCCCGTGGTAGGTTGTACGATTATGGTGGATACCTGAAGCGAAGATGTAGTGGTTACTCCAGAAAGCCTAGCCTTATCCAGAAGATGCACATTATGATCATTGGGTCCGGCGAATTGCGAAGTTTCACTTCACACTACACAGTGATTTGTGGGTTATACCGTCAAATTTAAGATATCGTGGAATCCTCAAATTAACCTTTAGTCTGAATAACTGAAAAGCACTTCGACTACATAGATAAGCTTTATCAATTCTTGTATCATGGATAATGGTACATGTTAAAGAAAATCTCACTTGGAGTAAACAGATACATGTGATGATGTATTTGGTGGATGGGTCCAACCGCGAACAGCTTACGTTATTCTATCGAATGCCTCTTAGTGAGTAAATACTGTACAGCAGACTTTATGAAGAGGAGGCTCAATTCGATTTAAAGTAAAAGTGATTTGTACAGATTTTTAGTATCAGGTGCTACAAGCACTTTGAACGGAAACAGATTAGTAAAAATGTAAAATATGCAAATTTCGCAAACAACCAGAAGTGCTCACCAGTCAACGGGATCCGATGGTAAGGTGTAACATGACTGGTAGAAATTGTCCTGAAAATAAAGTTTTGCACCGTCCAGCAGGTTTGTATGTAGTCTTGAACCTGGCAGTTCACCCTAAAAATTGAAACTGCATTAGTTGTTGAGATCGGCAATATAAGACGCGACATTGACAGTGAGACGTGAAAAGAGATCAAATAATCTGTTTCATAACCAAAGAGAAGAGGGGATAAGGAATGTCGTCATTTTTTTAAAAATGATGAAAAATTGAAGCGTACTAATTATTAGGAGCTGAGTTGCCGCATTAGGCATTGCATGATATTGCTCGCTCGTAAGTGCGTACACTGCAGTCTATCAAATTGTCTGAACCTGTATACGAGCACTATCGCTAATGGTCACCTAACTGCAACATAAAGGGAAACAGGGATGTTAAGTAGCAGTCAACACACAGCATCCCTGTTTGAACTTAAACAATGGACCTTTTAAACAAACAACGGAGTTATACGCGAGCCAAGATACCGTCAGCAAGAAAGTTTTCTGTGCGGTCCAGACTGTCGCGCTTCAATTAATTGTCGTTACTACATAAATAATCCAGTCTCCGCCATACTCGTTTTGACATTGCAACCATAAAGTTGGCCAATCTTATGACAGAACAACATCGGAATCCGTTGAACTAGCAACGCCTGCTGAATCTAAGAGAGTATGCTTTCACTGAAGAAGTTCAGTATGTAAAAATGTCTACGGTCTGCAAATATATTTTGGTGTTTTCATGAAAGAAAAACTATATACGCTCTAACGATAAAGCCAAAAAAACTGACACGAAAATATCCAACACTTGTCAAACGAGAGACGAATGTGTTCCATGCATTCTCATTAAAGGTCTCGAAGTTGACTAAATTTTTATTGTCCGCAAGTGACTCAGCAGGTGACCACGAAAACAACAGAAGATCGAGTCCAGTGCACTGGAATTGAAAGACAGAAAGAAAAAGTAGGTGAGACTTAATCACACACAAAGTTGAGTAGTAACACAAAATTCCGTTACGTCAGTAGCCAAATCAGAATGGTGATCAAACTAAACATCAATAAAACTGAATTGAAAAGTCGCACCAACATAACTGTTTCCGTTAGCTCACCTAAACTTAAAAGGCACACTTGAATCCAGACCAGAAGTGAAACTCCGACCCTCGTGCTAATGACGGGCAGAATTCAATGACTCTAAATTACGCCTGAACGAATCACTATTTGTATGTTCAGTCACAGTCATTGATCGGCAGTACTCAGGGAGCGCGTTTGTCCTCATATTTATGCATACTGGTACACAAAATATGAATAGAAGCTCTTCCGAGCCTGACATAAAAGGGACACGGCCGCCAACTACAACTGGTTACGCTTTAACAGATGGACTACCTGAAGAGCAGGGTGAAAGAGGCAGCCTGTTGCTGCTATTGATGTCTTTTTCCCCGTCTCAACCGGTTACATAACATTTGAAGGATACCAGGATCGTACAGTCAAGTCCGGCGGGGTCGGTAAGCCAACTGTCTAAGATCACGATTTAACCAGACTGAAGAAGGCGGACGGGTGAGTCATGATTTCATCACAGGAAGATGTGAGTAGAAAAGCAAGGTCGAGTGAATCATCGATGGCAAGATGATGGCGGTCAGGTTCATGCATGACCTTTTATCTAATCAACTAGTAAGTTGGTCTTTCCGGATTAAATTCAGTGGTTTGGTCAATAAATACCTATTGCAAGAGCATTTACTTTCACCACTGTTCTGCCCGCATATTTTAAAGTGGTCAAACCACAGAAAGTGGTGAAGTGGTCTAAATCGTCACACTGAGTCGGCTATTCAGTTTGTGTCCAAATATATACGGTACTCGGGATACTGAGACCAATTAAGCGGACTAGTGGTAGACACGACGGTTTTCTGGAAAACCCAGTAAGCAATGAATGAATGGTACTTCAAGAATGTGGTTACCTATGCAATTGATATTGAAAAGTGACCGTAAATACGTAAAATTGAGTGTCGTGCTCTTTTCTAAGGCAGGTCCAAGCCAACTTAACAGATGCCAACCAACTGTGAATAATTATTTCATCCGGAATTGTGCACATGTGTTGAGCGTTAGGTGCTACTCTGCACATTTCTTCTGTTTAACGTAAGGTCACCAATAGGAGTATGTGCGGTCCCACACAGAAATAAAGAGAAACAGGAGCTACTATACTCAAGATATAACGAGTTCCCCACTCAGGCGCTGCGGACTACAATTGTGTGCCATACTCACAATAAACAGCAATCCAGGAAAACAAACTGAGACGACACAGACATGCCTCAAAATTAATCGTATCGTGCCTCGACGTCAGACCATTATCTGGATGCTACGCAACCCATTCTAGCTGATCCCCCAGTCCCGTGAATAAGGCTCTCCATGTGAGATGGTTGTGACATACATGTCCAAGTCAACGAAATCGCTGAATAGAGAGATTATGTCAGAGAAAAGACAGTTCAGCTTAACACCTGCAGTCTGAGAGACTCCTCACTCACGTAGTGAGTCTACAATGCGCCAACAATCGTGCAAAAGCAGTTACTTCCGAAGACCGTGTTGGGGAAAGCACTTTTTCCAAAAACTCGCTATATTTCCCAAGGGAAATAGATGCTTCTATTTTGAGAACTCGAATGTCCGCCATTATTCTGGAAAATTCGAGTTCCACGTGCGCTCTTGAGTGGTCCGTTGAGTGGCCTAAGCCCAAGGTCGCTGAAAACCCATAAATACAGCGGTTTTGAGCCACTGTTCTGCCTTCGGGTTGAGCAGCAAATAAAGCTCGTCTTTCTTATTGAAGGGTTGCGAGAGTTGGGTCCGAGTACTTGCGTTCCGATTGTTCGTGTCGTTTGCGATATCGTTGCGTTTCGTTCGCGATCGAGGTACTGCTCGCGGTCTTTGTGTTTCGTTCTTGCCTTCCTCTCTCAGGGGGTCGTAACAGACCGATAATGGACGAACTTACACAATTCAAGTAAGCCTGGTTTTACAGCTAGGTTGCACGACAGAATGCACGGATTCAGACTAGACCTGCTCCTTCGTGGAAAAGTCTCCGTCTTGTCATCGCCACAAGTCACGCAGATCGACAAACGTCATTCTGGCCATTGAAATAGGACCGTTGACACTCTACCTGCAGTAGTTCAACACACCAATTCAACCACCCGGGTAGACAAAGCTAATCACCGATTTCAACACACCACCATCAAAGGTGAGCGCAGACAAGGCCTCTACCAAAAGAAAGACAGTGGCTAGGTTGCTACCTGTGATCGATGACCATGCGGTCAGGGTATCTCAGTCGTGTTGGAGTTACAGAGTACAGAGTACCCAACAACGTTTGAGTACTGATGAGGTGAGTAGTGATAAAAAGGAACGTAACAAACGCAATAGAAATTCATCAAAAGAGCTTGATGTTTTGATTGTGAACAAATAAGAAGACAGTATAACACATACGGCTTGATGGCACCGACGGATTTTAAAACCCTAGCGCCAACCTGAACAACATTGTTCAAAAAATGAAGCAAACTTCGGTTATCTCGCATATGCACGGCAAAGGATACACAGAAAACTGAATAAAAAGCAGACATCGCCTCCAAAATAAGGCAAGTGGGTCCCAAGGAAAAATGAGCATGTATTCGAATGAAGCAGGCCAAATGCATTCAGTTAAAATTCACACTGTAGCATACAAGCTGAAAACCATGTTCTCAGCGTTGATGAGTAGCCCGGGATTATTACAGAATCGAACCCAAGTGAATTCGATTAACCGGGGTTAAGAGCATAGTCATCGTGTCTCACACCCGAACGAACGAGCAGTTTGAACATTACGCACAAACCAACGTAGTTGAAAATTAACAAATGACGACCAAAATTGTCAAGGATGAAAGCAACGGCGTAGTGATGAACAGACTTACCATGCAATTACCGGTTTGCACTACGATTTACAATACTAATGAAAATTAACAAGATAGGAAAACGAATCCACTTTAACACTCTCGAACAGCCGATGTCAGTTTAAGGTTTCACCGATTCTGTTGTATGTCTTTTAGCGGTGAACGAGATCCTGTGTGGCTGGTGTGCACACGGGAAAAATGAAGAGCGGACAGCGAGAATGCACACATCTACCGACTACGGTAGTGCATAAAGCTAACTCGCCCTCAGGAAGATTTCAGCTGACATGAAGAAAAGGGTAAATGTAGCTGGAATTCGTGCAAATAATGTCCAGATATAGTAGAATATAAAGATATAACGTCTTGCTATATCTGAATGTGAAAGCTGCAAGCAAACGTGGGTCGCACTCGAGTAACAACAAAGCACTTTGACGTTCACATACACGAATGTTCCGCAAAAGTCCTTTCGCCTCTAGTATGATTCATCGGATATTATCAGGATTCAAATAAGCGACCGTCATGTGAAAAATCTATGTTCATAACGGGATATTCTATGAGAACCGGTTAGGGTAAATATGAAGTGTGCCGATGGTAAAGTCAACTAAACAACTAGACAGTAATGCTGAGATAGCAAGCTTGAACCACCAGCCCGCTAAGTTTCAACGACAAAGAATCAGCCACAGTATATGTTAGTGTGCATATGGGAAGAATATTGCAGCCGTAGTCGAAGAAAACTGCTAATGTGATGTGAACTGTGTGCATTCACTTAAGCAGGGTCTTGACAAATTGCATACCAATCATATAGGAATCGTCAATCAAAAGCGACGCTCATAAAACCGAGGTCCAAGCGAATGAGAACATCGACAAGTATCGTTAAGGTTTGTCGGTTCGATCTCATTCAAACTATCCTTACCTCATGAGGAAAGACAGCAACACAACCGTGATCTGATAGGGCCGCCTGCGACCTGTTCGTGACCTGTTGTGTTTGACCATCGTTGTCTCCGCTAATCAGCCCAAATCAAGTAGACTGATCGCGAGCAATGCGGCCGTTCGCCTGCACGTACACAGAAACACTCGCGATGCACTATCAACTGGTCAGTTAATCAAGCCGCACAGCCTGCGCCGGTTGGGTCACGTACTGCGCATGTCAGCCGAGTGTTTACCATACCGGACATTGTACACTAAGACCACCAACAATTACATAAAATCGCGTGATGGTCAAGCAACAACGTGGTTACGAAATATGAGGGTCCTGACTGTTCCACCCATTAATGTGGGTAGGTTTTGCCTATCTGTTTGGGGTTCTTTTGATTACTCAAACTGCTGGCTAAAAACCCTACCCGATGTGGCATAGTGCTGTAATCAGCGGTGTGCCGACGTTCACAGCTTGACTCTTCAGCCTGTGCTTTTTGGCGAATGTCTTCCAGGGAATTCCACTTTATTGTTACGATGAGCTGAGGCCCGAGGCACGTTATCTGAGAGTCAGACTAACGGCCGATTCGACGAAATGAATGGGCGAATGAATGAATGAATGGAAGTGGAAATGTTAGTCACAAGGGCAAGCTTCGAAAGACAGTGAAAGAATCCACTCACGCTAAAAGATCCAACAAACGTATGATACTCAACTAAATAAGGCTTACTATTTTTAAGCCCAATTCTGTAGACAGACGTTCCGAGGCCGATGTTGATGCACGCAGATGTTTGACTCCGGTTGGCGTAGACAGAGACTGCATTTTGGCATAATGCAAACGATTGAATGTGAATGCTATAAGTACATGTTCAACCGATTTTTGACGGAGTTTGGGCCAAGTATCGTCCGGGTTGGATTGTGCGATTTGTTGATAACCCTGACGAAACAGCCCCTGATTGCGCTGAAGCGCCCTTCGAAGTTTTCGTGACTCGACGGGGTCGTGATTGAGAGTCGCCAGGGCTGAAACGATGGCCCCGATAAGACCCGGAGAAGACTGGAGTGACAAAACCGCTGCAGCAGGATACGGGAGTATCACATGAGCGGTATGCTTCAGAGACTGAATGGCAGTCGGATAGCTGGTTAAAAACATGAAATTGCTCATATGACTAGAAGGAATTGGAACATAACAGAGATGGAAGTGAGTTAACAAAATCGCACGAACTACCAAACGACGAACTGAGTAGAAACGAGCAGCAGCTTAAGAAGCATGAGGTCGGACGGGAGCAGATGAGTGAGTCAAGGTAGAGACTGCCCCACTCACTCATGCTGACTGTAGGGAAGTAGTCCAAAGCACACCAAACAGTCAATAATACAAGTGGTCAGCGTAATAAAACACGTCCCCCAGGAAAACCACAGCTCCCGATACTTCACAAGTCAAACCACGGGGTCAAAGACACCAAGTGAGGACCCCAGCATTTGTGCTCTCTCCGCAAAAGCAGAATGAATCTGAGACTTGATATGTCGTCTCCTGACTTACGATGAAAACACTGCCATATAACTGAACTCACCTCTACGACCGTTGGTGGAGCTTCTGGAACTGCTGAGGTCAAATCTGGCAGCTACACTAAAATGCAGACCACAATGGGCTACAGAAAAGCAACATCTGCCTCACTGGATCGCAACTACTACAGCAGTTAGTATCAGTCGATGTGAATTAGAACGATACTGTGTCCACTACACAACACCGTACACAAATGAAAATAGTGCAGACGCCAAGAGGTTTGCGTTCCGTGATGATACGAAATGCCAATCGTAACCAGAACTGGAAACAACTCGTGCACTATATAAAGGCAACTGTGGAATCCTGTCTACTTTTCACTGTTTTCCTCATATTTGTCGTGGCACTGATGCACCGTAAACAATGGTCCAGGTGTTCAGTAATAATGTACAACCTAGCTCCATCAGAAGTGAAACAAATTATGCAATCTGAATACAGAGTCAATGTCTGCCTTCTTTGCCGCGATATTTTACAGCAACCAGAGATGTCTTCAGTTTTCTAGATACAAAAAATTACACATTAAAACCCCTCTTGAGTAATCTAAAAATGCTTCGTTCTAATGCTGCAACTACATTAACAACCACTAGTTCCACGTTTAAACACACTGTTTTGTTGGCTCCCCTTGCGCTGAATGTCCCGCCCGTCGGTCTTGCGCATAAAAATATGCCTTCCACTCCATTAATCTCAGCACAGAAGCCTAAAATTATTCGGATATCCACGGGAGATGGGAAAGTAGAACCGATGCCCTGGTGGAGAGCACCAGACCGAAGTCTTTCAACTGTTCCATACAATTTCAACGGGAGGAATCAATTGCTTTGAACTGATTACATGAACTGAGAAACAATGCAACCAACCACAGTAAAAGTGTACCAACAGCTCAACTGACCGTTCACCAGCTAGCGAAGAAATGGTGTTTGAAAAAAGCAATCGGGTCGTTAAACTACTAACAGATGGAGATAACCGTATGGTCATCATAAAGCAGTAAGGCTACGAGAATAAAAACGAAGCAAGTCTAAGAGCACCGGTCAAGGAAAACCATGCAAAAGTTGTACAAACACCCGATGGTAGTTGTATTTCTCCACGGTGCCAAATGATCGTAGCGTCTGTTGTAAGCACTGGAACGCCAATTAACTCTTACAAATAGTTAGATCCAAAGTAATACAGTGTATTCTACCCGTAAATGGATCAATCCGTTCGATGATTTTATCCATTACTCGGAGGAGGATTTTCTGTGGTTAGTACCTGATTGAGCTCCGGCATCCAACGGTGTTCATGTACACAAAAAATTTCAAAATGAAAATATTGATCTGAGTGGAGTTGCCAGGGATATGTGCAAAGACAAGCACAACAGTCACTAACCGTTGTTGTATCTACCCATGAATCCCAAACTACTTCGTATCCTAGGGTAAAACTATCCAACAAAATTAAGGTGTACCAATCAGTTCCCAATTCCCCGGACAGCGATCAACGCCAATCAGTACATTCATCATCATCATAGACAGCAATACATCAGTGGTTCACACTAATGCTTAACTGCCACACAACCATGAAGAAACAGCAAACCCTATATAGAAAGAGAGAAGGAAAAAGAAGGGGACGGGAAGGGACCTAACTACTGAAAATGACTACGTCCATATTCAAACATTAAGCATCAAGGTGCCTACACCTTGTAAACAACACAACCGAGCTGCAAGTGAGAGTAAGGCGTCATCAGCGAGACAGCTTCCTTACGGCTTTCACTGCCCTACGTCATTAAATGCACTCACTTCACAGACAACTCGGCCAAACAACAACATTCAAGCCACTGAGATCAATTAGCCGACATCTCGCCCAAAGTCTCCAACCACCGACTCTGTGAGTCGCGAGGGCCCCAGCCCGCGAGACGAACTCGATCCACAGTGGCCAACCCCTTCGTGAACGACTTCACTTCCCTACGCCAGGTCATTATCTGTCCACCTCGCACCTAACACCAGTCGGTCACAGTGTCAGCGAACAGTGCTCGGTGTGGAAGACGACCACCTGGCATCCTTAGCACATGACCTAACCATCTAAGCTTGTGCAAACGTAGAGATTGAACAAAAGAACTCGCTTGGCAATCACTACCAAACACCCGATTTCTAACCTCTTCGTTACTTACACGTTGATGACACCCCATACAAGCGATTGAACGCAGACATCGGTGGTCAAATATTTCAAGACGATTCACGTCTTCTACTCTGAGCGACCAGGTCTCGCTGCCGTAAAGTAATACAGCCCTCACCGTTGTCTTATATACACGACCCTTAAGCTTCAGAGAAATACCCCTCTGTCGCCAGAGATGCCTCAAATTAGCGAATACCGCCCTAGCCTTAGAGATAGGTGCTTCTATTTTATTCCTTACACCTCCGCCGTCGCCGCTGATGCAGCTTTCCAGCTATACAAACCGGTCAACAACCTTCATCACCACATTATCTAACATCAAATCTACGTAGTCACAGCAATCCTGCAAAAGCACTTTGCATTTTGAGGCTGTAAAGCGCATTTCGAAGTATTTAGCAGAACGCGAAATAGCGTCTAGCATCGCTTGTGCTGATTGAAAGTTGCCAAACAGCAACACCTTGTTGTCAGCATAATCAAGATCAGTCAGTCTTTCACCAGATAGGAGGTCCACGCCGGTATCTTGTGAGTACCGCAGACAATCCTCCATTATTTCGTCTATGATGAAATTAAACAAAAATGGTGACAGCGGACAGCCTTGACGTACGCCGCTCATGGTGCTGAAACACAACAATTATTGGCCGGCGGTACACATGACGCTGCTCCAGAATTTGACGAAGAGTGAAAATGTGATGTACACATCCCCGCCCGGGGCGGAACCCTGCCAGTTCTTCCCTAATGTTTAACTCCCGAGCTGTAATGAGTCGACGAAGTATAACGGATGCTAGAACCCTAAAAATGACTGGGGTCAAACTAATTCCTCTGTGGTTTTCACAGGAGCCCCTTATACCTTTCTTGAATATAGCAACCATTATCGAGTGATCCCAACTCGAGGGGATAGTTTCCGTCGTCCACACAAGTTGAAATAAATGAGTCAAAGCTTCTACTAACGCCTCTCCCCCTTCTTTGAAAAGTGCCGGTACGAGGTCATCTGGACCAGCAGCCTTATTACGCTTGAGAGCCGCAATGTAATTGCGGACCTCAGTCTCAGTCGGTGGTTCCAAGTCTACCGACCGTGGCACTACATCACAAGTTTGCGGCGGCAACGCGGTAGAAGCAGGAAGCCAGTTAAATTGACCCTCAAAGTGTTCCGCCCACCACTCCCACCCACCCGCTGCCTTGCGGTACAGGCTTTTGAGTCAAAGGCTTTGGTTGAGAACCTTAATCGTTCTCCTGTATAGGTCTGGGCGTCTTGGCAGTATCTCAGCCCACACACAACCATGAATACTCACAACACAAACAATCAGTACATTGAAGACAGCGGCATTCCCAAACCACAAAGTTAACCTGCATATTACATAGAGATTATTTCGACCTCATTGAATGTTAAATCGGAAAAAGAGAAAAGGCAGGTGAATGTGTTTGCACCACCTTGTCCCAGATTAACGTGTGGTTTTGCTGGTAACTTTCGTACAACAGTCACAGTAACCTGTAAACAACAACGGAAGGAAATTGGGAAGTTTGACAAAGACAGAATGCGGGGCTATCAAGACGAACTAGTAAGGATTTCCGAGTCGTCGAGTGCTTCGAATACACCTGCCCAGATTGTGGCAGCCTACGTGTCGAACCCACGTCAGCTAGTGTGTCGCATAGCACCAGGTAGTGTATTGTGTGAATTTGAGATCGAACTTCAAACTCAGATAGCATACAATCGTCAGGAATAAGTTAAAAGTAGCTCTTTTCCAAAGCCAGGTAGAAGTGGCGTCATCGGTGGGGGGGAGAGCAGACCGTAACCAATTTAAAGTACAGAACGTACAAAGCGAAAATATGCACATGAGGTATGGGAAGTTTATACATGATGCACGTTGCCAGTGGCCCCCACAATTCATCGATACGAATACACCGACATGTGCAAATTTTGTGAAGATTAGTGCAAGTTCTTGAATTTCGGAACTGCCAATATGTGCACTGTATGGGTTCAACTAACCGTTTAATCCTCCGCTGCAATAACTTTTGAACGGTATCTGGGTGAGCAAAGTCCGAAGGAAAATCGAAGTTACAGTTTTCTAGAAAGTTGATCGCGTCGTTCAGAGTTAATGGAGCAGGTTTCTTGAACACAAGTAAACCCATCTGTCCACGAAAAATCCACACCTGAAATTCATGAATGAGTAATAGAACGTACTATCAGAAACGTACTCGGTTGACTGCGTTTTCCGGATTTATCCACTTCGGTAAGCCTTCTGCTGTTTCAATTAACAAAAACTCTCCATCATCATCTGAGACTCTACAAGAGAATTCAATTATTGGAATACGCTCACTGACTGAATTACTACACTTGGATCCAGTCCAGTAATCTGCATAAGTAACCACACGATAAACCATTCATCTTCAATACTTTCACCGAAATTGACAGAACCCGAGAGAATTGGCTTTGTAAATCCTACACATGCTGACAAATCTAACCGAAATCTCTCATTGTACCAAGGATAGTCGAGTATCCATGGCGCGACAAATTCCAGATATGACCGTCTTTTCTCAAACGCTCCAGTTTCGTCGACTGCTCCAAGAAAAAACAGACGATACACGACGGTTCCTTCCGCACAGTTAGTGCCGTCCATGTAAAAATGAGGGGCGAACGATCACTGAAACAATAAAGAAATCAACTCATAAAACCCAGTCACGTATCAGATGATAAATTAGTGTACGCATAATTGTGCGTGTGGACTAACGACGGTGCACATGTACGCATCATGGTGAACGATCACAGGAGTGCACAAAATCAACAGGTCACATAAAGACGTTTGTAAACGATACCATCATTATCATCATCGTAGAGAGCAATACATCAACGGCTCTCATTGTCACAATGACGCATACTGTCTGTGGCTGTACAGATTAAATATTGAGCAGTCTACTTTCACTAAAGTGTGCAGCTGATTAGGTCCAGTAACCTGGACGTCACCGGTTAAGTAAGAATAATCATTAGGGGTCCGTCAGTACCGCATGGAAGTTGTGCAAATGCCACCTTAGGTCCACTTTCAACTCGTTTGTTTGTTTGCAAGCATGACGCTGTTTTAGTAAAAATAAGTGGTTTTAGTGGCTAGTTTCCCCATCTGTAATACGAAGGTGCACTTTTGCCGCCTTCTCGTAGTTGGGTGACAAATAATTATTGGTTGCACAACATGCGCGTCTTTTGCTGTCACATTAGGACCAACCACGAGTGCACAAAAACAGCGGTTGTGACAATACCGACAATCATTTGGCAAGAGGCGATTGTCTACTGTTACGCGCGTCAGTCCAATCCTCCGCTAGCTGAACTGGACACTTTTTCTGCCCAATTAAAAGAGATGAGTTTAGTTAATGTGCAAACACTTCCGGCTGCGTGTTCTCTGAAGGAAAAACTCGGTCTGTTTGTTCAGTCGTACTATACAATAATTTACGGGATACAAGCCATCTCCTCGAAACTAATTCCGCCAATGTATCCTCTTTTTTACCACGGGCGAATAGAATTCTCAACAATGGCAAAGTTAGTAAAAGTTAGTTGCCTACGATTTCATGTGTAAACTGCAATCGGAGATCCCTATAAACACACTTAGATATGGATGATTCAGTAGGAGTACGTGTAGAACAACCAGGAAAACCATCCCCGTCTTTCGTCGCAAAAGTAGTCTCCCATTCAACACTCCTCATTGTGGTCCTGCAGTCCTAACCGGCTCCACTGGAGAGATATTACAGCCAGTTAACTATTTCGTGCAGAAGACATCGCTCGTAAACACGGAAGAGGTCAACAAAAATGTGCGTCTCCTCATCAGGGTGGAGATCATCTTTGAAATGCATCAGCCCACTAGTTCTAGACAGGTTTATTCTAAGTGAACAGAACAGAAACGTTCCAAAGAGTGGGACGTTAACAGAACTCCATTTCGGGAAACCACGGCAAACTGAAGCTGAGGCGGCCAAAAATAAGACGGTCTCACGACCAAGAGAGATAACCAATTACCGGGGGTTCTAGCAAAGTCAATGCAGGTAAATCAGCTACAGTAGACAGTGAGGCCTTGATTTCTATGTAAACCGAACATTACCCACAATTTGTCGCATCCCTATAGACTTTCCAGCCGGCCCTTTGCCAAAAGAAGCCCTAAACTCGAGTTTCGATCTCGTTAGAGCTCTTCAGTAGTGTATATCGTTGCCATGGCAGGGACTGGAACCTAGGTCACGGCTTCATGAAGCAACCGTGTTGACCACTACGTCACTTGCCCCATACTAAGCACGATTGAATCATCATAGGAACACTTAGCCACATTCTCTTGAGGAGACCCAGTAACGGTCCTTTTAACTTCAGTCGATGACCCTGTGAATGGGATTCCTCTCCAAAATGGAGCCACAAAAATCACTAACTTATTTTTATTATTATTGATAAGTAATAGAGGACTTCGATTTTCATGTAAACTGAGCGTGACCTGCAGTTAGTCACTTGGCAGGTTAATGAGAGTGTTTGGGATAAGGGAAAAAAGAGAATTGACGCTCATACGTATGGAAATTCGCCCTAAAAAGCTAACTTTTATCTCATGTACCTTCATACTCCCAGCCCAAGTCACATGCCGGCCACCAATCTGCTGTTTTCATCCTGGCCCACCGCTTCTGTGTTAGAACGTGTACAGTGTGACAACCGGAAAGCCGGCCAGGCCAACGAAACCTGTGAGACGAGGCCATTGTGCCCAGAAATCAACGTTCGAACATTCACAGAATGACTGAGACCATGTCGATATCACAGATGACATAAGTTAGCAAACATTATCTGAGCCATAGCTATGAGATTTTTGATCTCGTCGGACATTCCACTAAAGTTCGTGTAGCCCCCTAGGTACATGAACCGCTCGGCCATCTCCAACAGAACGTCACTGAGAATGAGAGGAGGTGCAGTCCTGCCAGCTGTGCAATTTTACCTTGCAGTCAGAAGGAAAAAGACAAAAATCATCACCATCGCAATAACCTCGATCCCTATCAGAGGACACGGTAGCTAGGACCGCCGCTCACCTCAACAGTGACGTGACACATCATGAGCGAAAACGTTAGTAAAAAGAGTTAAAAAGTAACAAAAAAATAAGACTAGGTGAGGAGAATCATAAATGGCATGAAAGCAGGTACGCCACTGACTGTAGAACACTGACATCTCGGATAACGTTTCTAACCAGCGATTCGACTGGTCACGAGGACACCATTCATTCAGGAATATTCATGGGCTTCATATTTCGTGACCATCTTTTTGCCTAGATACTGAACGGTTTTACCCAACTGTCAAGTATTATTATATAAAGCCCGGTTCGATAAACGTTCAGCTGGTGTACGTAGTACGTGACGCGACCATCGCAGGATGTGCAGCACGATTAGTTGACCAATTAATCGCGCACTTCGAGCATTCCAGAATACGCGCCAGCGAACCGTTGCACAGCGGACCCGTTCAGCCTACTTGGTGTGAACTGACATGTGCAGACAACGAGGGTCAAACATAGCAAGTCTGCTGACATCTTTATTGCGAACATGCCATGTTTCAGAACCAGGGAACAAAACATGTTAGAGGCACATGGTTAATCGTTCCAGCTGATCATACGTGCCTCAGGTTATTCTTGCTTAACAATCGGAACCATCTAAAGGGCACTCATTCCGGACACCGATAGGAACGATAGGATGCACAGTGCGATTAGACCAGAGGCAACGACTGAAGGTCGGATTCTCACGACTGGAGATTTTAACTCGTCCAACATCGACTTCGCTACAGCCTACGCTTCTGGCTCTGATACTCGTCATCATCATCATCAAAACAGCCATGAGCCTGACCAAAGGTACTGTGGCTCGGGCCGCCGCTCACCTCAACAAAGACGTGGAATTTCCTACAAGAAAACGTTACTAAGAAGGTCAACAAATAGTAAAGAAGACTAAGCGGAAGAACTAGAAATGGTATGGATACAGGTACGTCATTGACTACGACACATCTCGGTTTGAGTGATCACGAGGACTCCATCCACGCGGGCGATGCCTGCCCATTCTGCTCAATGGAACAGTCAAGGTCTTCATATTTCGTGACCATCTTGACGCTTGATCACCACGAGGTTTAACCCAACTGTTGGTGGCCTCAGTATATAATGCCCGGTACGGTAAACGCTCAGCTGGCATACGGAGCAGGTGACCCAACCAACGTAAGCTGTGCAACGTAACTACTTGACTAATTGATCGCGCATCCCGAACGTTCCGGAATACGCGCCGGCGAACTACCACATTGCTCACGCGGTCAGCCCAATGTTTATTAGGATCATTCATCTGACTCGAACTGAGCAACTTCTTCACCAACACCTTTTAGTAAACGTTCTTTACATCCTCACCGCTCGAATGCCAGTTAAACACCTTGCATTTACGAGCGTAAGTCCTCTGGGCAAATGATAAAGCGAAACGGGAACGCACAACGGCATGGTCCGAGTCCAGGTGGTTACTCTAAAAGGCACGACAGTCCTTAACAGAGTGCCACCACCTGTAACTAACTGCTATATGATCCAACGGCGTCCACGGCTGAGAAGCACACGGAGGTCTCCGAGTAACACAGTGCCTTTTCCTGTGTTGGAATGCAGTACTCGACATATATACAGGCCGTGGGATGCGCAGAGCTGTAGTAGTCTTTCGCCACTGTCAGTGCGTTGTGCCCGGACATCAAACATACCTCCTAGCCGCTTCTCATCCGGAGAAAGACGACCAGGCTGAGCATTAAAATCGCCCGCTAGTATGATGATGTCCGAGTGTTTAGGCTGCCTCAGAAGGTCAACGAGGGCGTCATAGAACGGATCCCTGGTAGAATCCGGGCAGATGTCCTTCGGAGCATCCACCGATATAATGAACACACAGCGTCTTTCTTATTTGCGTCGACAGACTTTCGCCGATGTATTGAGTCTGGCAGCGCACAAGCGACTGTTCACAGGGATCCAATCGAGCAAACATTGCTCTGCTCGGGAACTCAGCGCGATTCCCACTCCAGCTCGACCGTGAGATTCAGCTTCGGCGTCACCAGAAACCCTGAGACAGAAGCGC